>JAOQML010126431.1:0-18354 GCA_027568935.1 Erythroxylum urbanii | reverse complement strand
CTAAAAAGCTATGTTTCAGTTTTGAAAAACTGATGAAAAGCGAATTTGAAATGAGCATGATGGGTGAATTAAAATTCGTTCTTAGATTACAAGTTAAGCAAATCGAAGAAAAGATTTTTATTCATCAATAGAAGTATATCAAAAGAATGTTGGTTAAATATGGAATGGAAAAAGTGAAAACTATGTCAACTCCTATGCATCCTTCAAACCTTTTATCTACGGATGAAACAAGCAAGAAGGTTGATCAAACGCTTTTTAGAGGAATTATTGGTTCTTTACTTTACCTTACAGTAAGCAGACTTGATATTCTATTTGGTATCTGTTTTTGTGCTAGATTTCAAGCAGATCCTATAGAATCTCACTATATTGTTGTGAAACAAATTTTGAGATATCTAGCAGGTTCTAGTGATCTTTGCTTAATGTATGAGAATGGTAAAGATTTCAGGTTAATTGGCTACTATAATGCTGATTACGTTGGAGACAGGATTGATAGGAAGAGTACAAATGGAGGCTGTCACTTTCTTGGCCATAATCTAGTTTCTTGGTCTAGTAAGAGGCAAAGTTCAATTGCTCTATCTAATGCAGAAGCTGAATATATGTCAGCTACAAGCTATTGCTCATAGTCGTTATGGATCAAGTATCGATTAGAAGATTATTCAATACAAGAAAAACAAATCCCAATATTCATTGACAACACAAGTGTTGTCAACATATCGAAGAATCCATTACAACACTCAAGGGTAAAGCATATCGAAGTTAGGCATCATTTCTTATGAGACTATGTACAGAGGGGAATCGTTAGTCTACAGTTTATTGAGACAAAGCATCAATAGGCAGATATCTTCACTAAGGCTTTGAATGAGGAAAGATTCAAAGAAATCAGATGAAACTTAAATATGGTAATCTTGAGTGACCAATCGTCTGACACATCATAATCCAGATGATTTTTATAGAAGGAAGATAAAAAGTCGTAAGTTTTTAAGAGCGTAGTAACTGTAAGTTACAGACGGTAATCTTTGAGAAGGAAGTAAAGGGAAATCGTCTCATAAGGTTCAGAACATTACCTACCCTAGAATATTCTTGAAATACTCTGAAATTGACTTTTGCAGAGCTCTCAACAAAATATTTCATTACTCTGTTCTTGATATCAAGTTCTTTCGGTTTACAGTCTCATCTTTAAATTCTAGCCCCATTTCTTTGAGAAGTTTTCTATTGTCTACAAATCATAATGGAGCAATCTATGATTTATGGAAGACATATTCATTTCGATTCCTTAAAGAAGAACAAGATGGATATTAAACCAGAAATTAATGCAGTGGGATGGAAAAAATTCTTTCAGGTTCGTGAAATAGTCGACCTGAATGAAGTATATGAGTTTTGGAAGAATGGAAAAGTAGTAGACGATACTTTAGCATCAACGGTGGACAGATTGTCGGTTATTGTGACACTATAGTTATTCAAGAAGTTTAGTGGACGTCTATATGTTGGAGCAAAGGTGTCCCATAACATAAGATGGATGACTGAAAGCAGTGTAGAGAAAGCACATGTCAATCGATAACTCTATGGAATTAGTGACCCAAAGGACAAGAAGGCGTCAAATCTTATTCCGAAGGCTAGGGTTCTACATTCGATACTTTTTCATTGTATTCTACCAAGAACAGGTTTAAAGAACATTGTGACGACGATGGATGAACAATGCCTGTTCTATCTACTAAATCATCAGTCTATAAACCTTCCACTCTTGATTTTCAAGTATATTATGAAGATGAAGAGATATTCTAATGCCTTACCATATGGTATATTGCTAATAAGAATCTTTAGAGATGCTGGAATTTTTCTTGACAGAGGAAACATAATGAAAATGAATATAAAAAGCATCATTAATGCATCAACTATATGTAGAATGGGTTTGAGGTCTCAAGAAAAGGAGGATACAGCTTCTATAGCAAAGGCAAAGACTGAGGGGGAGCGTATTGTTAGGCGCAGCATGAATGAAAATGTTACACCCACAAGGGGGAAGAAACCTCAATCTATAGGAAGAATTTCTATAGAAGAAAAGAAGAATAAATCATCAAAGGTATCAAGCAAAGATGATTTCACAAAGAGAAGAAAGTCGGGTGAAACTATCTGAAAAATAAGTGTCGTTAAAAAGAAAGGGGGAGACACTTAATTTCGAGAAAGTCAAAAATGAAGAAGATCACCAAGGTTATTAACTTTGTGTCAACAAGAACAGAAGAGAGGGAAAGGATTGACTCTTGGTGAAGATTCTGCAAAGATAGAAAAAGCACCATAGGCTACTAGATTATTTGTCTCAATTTTGCAAGAACAGCCGGCAAAGTCAACTAAAGAAACAGAAATTAAGAGGAAGTTGGTGTTTGAAAGGAAGAAACCTCAATCATAACCTCCTTTTAGGCGGGTAGAAGAAAGTAAAAGCTGAAGACTAGTCAGGAAAAGACTACTTCAACTGCTATTCAATAAAAGGTAAAATCAGTCGAACACAAATTAGTTTCTCATAGTCTTTCTTAACCTATCAGAAGATGTATCCTGAAGGAAATATAGGTGATCTTACAGAAGATCAGATACAAGAAACTGTGAGAAACATAGATGAGCCATGCAATGCAAATCAATCAAGAGGAATCTATATTTCACATAACATTTCAAAACCATCAAGATGTCATTGTGGACGCTTCATCACAGATGCAACTTGTCAGGTAGTTGGAAGAGTGACAAAAGGACAGTACAGAACTATCAAGGTTGAAGGTATTAGTTTCAACTTAGAAACTCTTGTGTATCTAATCATGCACCTTAGACTTTTGAGTGCTATATCTTCAATTAAAGATATCCTTCACCTTCTTGGAAAACTAATTCTAAAATTTCCTAGACCTGATGACCTTGATCTCCTTAAAGGAAAACTATCTTTCAAATCTCCTGTTATCAAAATCATTGAATTAGATATCTTACCTTCATAAATACTTGTTGCTACAAACTTCTATCTATCAAGTATATCTCAACAAGTTCGTACTATTGGTATGGAAGAAGTTAGTCACTCCCAGCAGTGGAGTCAGTAAGCCTTAGTTAAGGAGATTGAAGAAATTTGTGCTAATGTTGATGATCTGAGTGACTCAGTGGGTTATCTACATTAAGAAGTAGCCTATCTATGAACTTTTATTGAAGAAGACCTCAAGTTGATCCAAACTGATATGCAATGCATGTTTTTCGAAATCATGAAGCATTTTTGATAAAGTTTTTGATTAATGACAAATAGGGGGAGAAAAGCAAAAGAAATAAGAGAAGAGCTGAAGAAAGAAGAGAAGAGTAGAAGTAGAAAGAAGATAACATATGGGGAGAACGAAGACTAGGAAAAAAGATAGTAACAACTACAAACAATTATAGTTTTCATATGTGTATTTTATATATGCATGTGTATATTGTTTGTTGTCTTCTTATTCATTATCTGAACAATATTCGTTCATTCACTTTTATCTTTCTAAAATTATGATTATTTGTTATCATCAAAAAGGGAGAGATTGTTAAGTCAAGAGGACTTCACGATTATTAATTTTGGTGACAATAAAATAATAATAGTATTAGAAATAAATTAATTATTTTGATAAATGTGTTAAATGTGCAGAAGAACACAGAAGATGTAAAAACATAGAAAAAGTGCAAAACATAAAAGAAGTGGAAAATACAGAAAAAGCAGAAATCACATAAGAAATGAAATCCCAGAAGAAGCACAAAACACAGAAGAAGTGCAAAACACAGAAGAAGAACAAAACACAGAAGAAGCACAAAGCACAGAAGAAATGAAAAACATAGAAGAAGCGCAAAATAAAGAAAAAGTGAAGAACACAGAAGAAGCGGGAAATACAGAAGAAGCCGAGAACAAAGAAAAAGTGCAAAACATAAATGAAGCAGAAAACACAGAAGAAGTGAAAAACACAGAAGAAGCGGAAATCACAGAAGAAATGAAAACACAGAAGAAGCGCAAAACACATAAGAAGTGCAAAACACAGAAGAAGAGCAAAACACAGAAGAAGTGAAAACATAGAAGAAGAAGAAAAAATAGAAGAAGCGGAGAACACAAAAGAAGTCAAAACACAAAAGAAATGAAGACACAGAAGAAGCAGAGAACACAAAAGAAGTAAAAACACAGAAGAAGCCGAGAACACCGAAGAATCTGAAAACACAGACGATACAAAGATGAAGATACGCTAGTACGTTGAACAGTTAGTTAGTTGGAGTTAGTTGGAGTTAGTTGCAGAACTTAACTAAATAACGAGTTCTACAAGAATCAAGAAGCAGTTATCAGGAATAAAGAAGTAGTTAGAGACGAAGGCTATATGTATTAGTCGTAGTCGAAGATTGAACAACCTTTTAATCTTTCGATCTTTTGAGCTTTCAAGTGTGTACTTAAGAAGAAAAATTCTGAATTCAAAAGAGTGATACTTAGAGAGGAAACCTTACTGTAACAAAAAGCCCGCAATATCTTTCTAGTGAGAGAAAGAAAAACGATGTGAGCCTGAAGAGGCTAAGAAAGCAAAAAGAATACTTTGTGTAAGAGACCTGAAGAGGCTCTGGAAGGGAAGAAAGAATACTTGTAAAATTATCAAAGTATAATGAAATCTTAGATGAACTCTAAGGACTGGATGTAGCCCATGGTTTGGGGTGAACCAGTATAAAAATCGCAGCGTCTATCTTCTATCCTTTTACTTCATTCTATTTTGTTTTTAGACAAGTATATAGAAGTTATTTGGGATTTAACTACGTAACTATTTTTGTATAACTTTTGTGGTGTTCTTTTAACAAGTTGGAAAAGTTCATAACAAGATATATTAAATTTTTTGTATTCACGAAAAGGATACACAATTCAACCCCCCTTCCTGTGTCTATCGTATATTGTATGTGAATTCTATATTAACGTGTGATTTACTTTAGAGTTGACCTTTCTAAAGGGATAAAACCATAAAGAAGAAAACTGACATAGAGGCTAATGTAGTTACCTATATAGCTAGGCTTGTAAGTAAAAGTTATCGTCGAAGACTAAGAGTTGACTATGACGAAACCTTTAGCCAGGTAGCAATGCTTAAATCCTTTAGAATACTCTTGGCCCTTGTTGCTCATTATGATTATGAGATATCACAAATGGACGTGGAAACAACTTTCCTAAATGGAAACCTAACAGAGGATATATGATGAGTGTAAATTGCATCGTGTTTGAGGACATAGTTTGATATGATTTTAACCATTAATTCAATCAATTGGTATATGTTTAGGTTAAAAAAGTGTTAGTTTGTGACTTATTTGTGTTTTAAGTTTTTAAATATTATGTTTTTGAGGTACCTTGATGTGTTTGTTAATATTTCGAGGTCAATATCGAAGAGCAGAGGAGTTTTGAACAGAATTTGGGCCACAACATAGGACCACTATCGTGACAGGTAGGTCACAATCGTGACAGAAGCTCCAAGTTTGGAAAGGTTCAGATGTGAGCCACAATCATAGCCTGCAGGACCACAGTTGTGACCTACATTAGGAAAATGTTTAGGAACTTCATATTTAAGGGATATTTTGGACCTTTAAGTCCCCTAGAAAACCCTAGAGTTACCTAAAACATAAAAGAGTATAAAAAGAACATAAAAAGGAAAAAAAGGGGAGCTTTTCTTGCAGCCACGATTGAAAACCCTAAAGGGAGAAAGAGGAAGAGGAAGAGAAGAGGAAGAGGAAGAAGGAGGAAGAAGAAGCGATCTCGATGTGCTTACCAGATTAGGAGGTTTTCCAATGCAGCTACCTTCCCAGATCATCTGTTCTAAGTGTCTATTTCCTTTTCATTTCAATTTTATTCACGTATAAAGTTGGGATGGATTATGTAATGATAGATAGTAGAATGATGATGATGTTCTAACTCTTCTTTAGGATTTTGTTTTGATTTAATGTGATAATTTAGTTGAGTGTGTTTATTGGATGAATGTTGTGATTTAATTGCTTTCTTGCATAATTTGGTAATAAACTTAAAGGGTGAACTGAGTGAAAAATGATTAAATCGAATTAATGACAGTTAGACAATTTAGAAGAAACCATGATAAATAATATTGCTAATTGAACGGAGAAAGATACCATGTGATATTCCAATATTTTATTAAAGTGATTTAGATCTAATTAGGTTTGAATAATTTACGAAATTAGAGATTACAAATTTATAATCCAATTAGTGTTTATAGTCTAGGGTTTAATGTCTATAACTCGACAGAGAGTAACTAGCCATACTACTGTCAAGAACTGACATCTCATAAATATATATATATATGGCTAGGTTAGCATTAATGATAGGTAAAATCCCCTCTCTCATAACTTAATTAACTCTCTTGACGAATTTCCATTGTGAATTGTGTGACTACTTAGTTTAATTATGTTTTTTTGAAATTTCTGCTTTACAATTCTTGAATCAATTTCTCGTATTTACTTTTCGTGTTCACTTGTTTAATTTTTATTTCTTTTTATTCTTTTCTCTAAGCCTTAGACGACTTAGGATTAAGCTAGTACCCTCCTCATGGGATCAACCCTTCAATACTACAAAGTACGAAGCATACGTATGCAGATTATTGAGGGTTTTATAAATTGTAAAACTTGATTAACAAGTTTTTGTTGCCGTTGTTGGAAAGGTTGATAGGTGTGATTTGCATCATATTTTAGTTAATTTGTTATATATTAGGAGTTAATTTGAGTGTTTAGATGTGTTTATGTTAGAATTATGTTAGTTTACGTGTTTAAGTTTTTTTATAGGTTAGTATAAGTCTTTGAGCTTAAATGTTATGTTTTTGAGGTATCTTGATGTGTTTGCTAGTGTTTCAATGCCAACAACGAAGAACGGAGCATTTTTGGAGACTTCATGATTGCGGCACAGTAGGCCACGACTGTGATAGAGGCATGTGAGCCACTACGCCCTAGGCCACGATCGTGATAGAGAGGTCTGATCCTAGCCACGATCATGGCACTTGGACCACACTATGCTAGCCACGATTATGGCAGACGGGACCCCGATCATAGCTTGCATCAGGTAGATGAAAAAATAGGTGAAAACGTCAAGTTTTGTGGAATTTTTCGAAATTTTTTAACCCCAGACAAACCCTAGTGCTACCAAGGTATTTAAAGATCATGATGAATATAGAGAAGAGAGCTTTGATCAACCACCACAATGAAACTCTAAAAGAGAAAACTTTGAGAGATCGTGAAAGAGACAAAGGAAGAAAGAAGAGGAAGATGACGCAAGCTCGACGTGCTTCATAAAATAAGAACTTTTTTGAAGTCGTAGCCTCCTATTGTCCATTCAAGTTCTATTTCCTATGTACTTTAGTTTTATTTGATTATAGAAATGGGATATATGGGTTGATGATAGAATTGAATCGTGATTGATGTTTTATACTCACCTTTGGAATATTATTTTTGATTTGATGAAATCTTATTGTTTTATATGTTTAAAATTGCTAATCATTATTCGTTGATTATTTTCATTAAGTGTTAATTTTCAATTATTGTTTTGTTAATTGATTTGGTTTGGTTAATTTATTTAGTTCTTGTGTTTAAATTCATTGCTTGTTAAATATCTATTCAATAGTCTCTGACCTTAAATTTTATGATTAGATTAACCCTCTTTATGGGATCAACACCTTAGGAACTACACGAATGACCCCTGCACTTGTGAAAATATCGAGGTTTAAAAATATTAAAACTTATCATATAGGAACTTGCGATCAAGTTTTTTAGTCTAAGGCTTTTCTACTATCTTATGTTTTTAAAATAAAAAAGAAAAAAAGAAAAAATGGGGTTTAAAGTAGGGACGCATCAAGACATCTTAGAGTGAGAATGAGACATCTGAAGAATTGAATGCTAAGAAGAGAGAAAAAGAACAATCATAAAGGATGTATATAACGGGGAGTAAGGGACTTTAGTAGAATTCAATGAGCCCTAATTTAGTTTGGGAAATCATCATCCTTATATGAACCTGTACACTTCGAGATGACAAAACTACCTAGATTTCTATTGGTCCAACAATGCAAGTACTCACATGGGACACCAAGACCTATTTGAATTTCAACATGATGAACCTAGTTCATTGGATTCCAAGCTGGACAAAATCATGGATAAGCTCATGGATATCGAAAAGAACTAGAAGAGATTGGAAGAGAGGTTTAAGCAAGTAGTAGAAGGTCATGCCTCTTCTATTCACAATCTAGAGGTTCAAATAAGTCAACTTTCTAGGGAATTTTATAAGCAAAGTGTGGAAAACTATCTGTGTAGCATAAAAATAAATTCAATAAAGCCAACTTAGGCTATCACACTTAAGATTGGGATAGAGCTGAAAGACCAAGCCAAACTCGAACTTAGAGAAGACCAAGAAATAAAAAAAGAGGATGAAGAAAAGAATGCCAACCCTCCCCTTTATTCACTAGTTCTTGATATACCATCTTTGAACATAAAAAATCTTGGGTAGATGTCCATAAAGAGAACTCTATCTTTTGGATTGATGATGATCAAATGACATTTAACATGAATGATGTAATTAAGAATTTGAAAGTTAGTAGCTCATTCAGGAAAATTGATGTGTTCGATTCTTATAAAAAACAAAAGGACAAAGAACAAATGACAACAGATGTAGAGTTTGAAGAAGCGATGAAAGTCTCTGTTCGTGAAGAGGAAGAAGCAGAGGAGATGAAGGTGAATAAGGAAGAAAGAGTGCAACTCACCTATGTGCAAGACAAAATGTTGGATTCAATGGAAGATTCAGGAATTTTTTTTATTCCCTATTTTGTTAACAATTCACTTGAAAGAAGGACAGTATTGAGCTTAACTAGTTTTTAGAATGTTATCAACATCGTCCTTCTGATTATGTTAAAATTTGTAGCTTACTTATAAGCTACAAAACTGATATTGAATGAAAAGGGTGGAAGGAAGCTACTCATAATTGATCCTGGCTAAGGTTCTAAGGGTAGAACATCGAGGTATTGACGTTAAAATAAGCACTGTATGGGAGGCAACCTATGGAAAATTATTTCCTTTGATTGTTTTTGTTAGAAAGTTTGAATTCCATAGTTAGGATTATTTTATTTCCAAATAAAATCAAGGAGTAAGAGTTCGAGATAAAGTGGATGATTGAGCAAGCAAGTAAAAGAAAGATGAAAGGGCCACAAAAGAATTAAAAATTGAATTAAAAATTAATGTGAGAAAAGGAAAAGAAGGAAAAGAAGAAAAATAAAGAAATGGTGGTAGGCCATGATCTTGGTTTATGACTGGGTAGGAAGGGGAGGACGTGTTTTAAAAGGAAAATGTTTTACCATTTTACCCTCCAACCACCTTTATATTCATTTTTAACTTCACTTTTTGATTCATTTTCACTTTTACTTTATATCTCTAGAATTGAAACCTACAAAAGCTCTCCCATCTCTCTACAAAATTTCAAACCTCTAAATTTCTTCCAAATTTAACCTAATTCCCAAAAATTATGCAGTGCATTAAATAATTAGCTAGAAGGGAGCAATTAGGACAAAATCAAGTTGTGAGACATAGGAGAAGAAATAGAGCAACAAACGTCAGAGCACCCTTCTCGATCTACACAAAGGAGGAAGGTATTCGTTTCTTGTCTTTAAATTTTAGACAAATAGTAGTTCCCAAATATTTTGATTTTGAAATTCTCGATATGTTAGAATTGCATGAGACGGTAGAAAATTTAGTTGAAAGAATCCAGTGGGCCTAATTTATACGTTTCCAATTTCTTATCTATCAGGAGCTCACTTTGGCATTTTTCACTTTATTGACTTATGGCCTTAGGAACCTCAAGGAATTGTGGTTTAGGTTGAAAGGAAGAGCTTATAAATTGAATGTCGAAATCATGTGCAATATATGTGTGGATTCCCCGAATCCTTCATCATCAATCAGTATGATGATTTTTTTCCTTCTCAATATTGGAATGAACTCACTGGAATATAAAAATTTCATGCCAAGAATGCTCACAACAATGTAATAAGGTCCCATGACACTTGTTGCTACACAAGTTCATGTGTCAGCGAGATTTTGGTAAATAAGAAACCAACAAGCGTTCGATAAAGTAACTCTTTATGTTGTAGTGTATGGACCACATCATTCCAGTGTGTACATCCATACATGTGCTAAATGTTATTGCTACAACTCCATACAAGAGGAGCAATAATTTAGGAATGGGGTACAAAGAGTCTACCATTGCTGAATATTTTGGTATGGACTAGAGTAGGTTAACTATTCACCTCCTTGACTTTCTAAACCACTACCATTTATGGCGGGATGAAATCCTTAAGTCCCATAACATGAAACTTAGGATATCAGCTGAAAGACACATGTGAAGAATGGAGTCAGTCAGGTGAGCTCAAGTTTAACACTACCTCAGTAAGTAGACGAGGACTCCACCAGTGAAGAGTTTGAGGAAGAGAAAGAACAAGGCTGGAAGGAAGTTCTGGATGCAATCTCCAAAACCAACAAGAAACTTGTAGAGAACACCAGAATGATGAAAGAGATGGCTCAGACACAACAACGCCAGAGCCAGGATATCTATCAGATCTATAGATATTTCGAGGCTCGGGGCATTCCATTGCTGCCTTTGACACCATCACCACCTCTATCTCCATGAGATTTTTGTCTAACCCATTCATTTTTATTTTTTATTTGTTATTTTATTTTCTGTTTACTTCTAATTTATGTTCTCTTTTCTTTTATTCACTTGTTTGTTCCCATCTCACGTTAAGGATAATATGTTGTTCAAGAGTGGGGAAGGTTATGTGTTTTGCTTTTTATATGATTTTGCACATGATATGATAGTTATTAGGTTGCATTTATGAATTGTTTGAATGTCTCAATGGATCACATGGATTGAAATTGATTTAATTTTGAACATAGTCCATTAGGCTGTAAATAATCATTAGCTCACAAAATTAGTGAATTAGGAGTCTTTGAATAAATATGTAGCTTAATCAACTTAAGCAGCTTTACAAGTATTTTTCATAGAAATGGGTAACTAAAATAACAAAGTAAGCAATAAAAAAACAAAAAATGTTCATTAGGTAAATAATTATTCTGCTAGCTTTCGAGTTATGAATAGAGCTCATAGCCAGTTGAAAATGTGATATAACTGAGTAATCGGATCGACACACATCACAAATGTATGCCTTCGCATCAAAAATCTATAATAACATTTCAACCAAGTTGTTTAATAAAAATGGCTTATCAAGTAATCGGATCAACATTCGTCACCAATGTTTTCCTCTAAGTAAAAGACTAAGTCCTTGTTTAAATAAATGAATGAAAAAAATGTGTGTTCTTAATAAAAACTTACCGGACAAGCTTGACTTTCATGAAAATATACTTAGGAATAGTTACAGAGTATGAACGATTAATGAATTATTAATTTGTGTGTGCAATTGAAAAGGGTAAACAAATTAACACTTGGATCTCAATTAATTTGTATATTTAGTTCAAAGCCCCTAAATATAGATTTGGCATGTTAATGATTTGATAAAACTTATATGACTGTGTTTAAGATCAAGTTTATTTCATGAAGTTGAAGCCATTGCCTAATTATTGCATTGTGTGTCGTGTGCTTGTTATGTGATTGTTGTTTTGTTTGCTTAAGGACAAGAAAATATTTAAGTGTGGGGATTTTGATAGGTGTGATTTGCATCATATTTTAGGGTTTAATTTGTTATATAGTAGGCATTAATTTGAGTGTTTAGCATACGTTTATTTTACAATTATGTTAGTTTATCTGTTTAAGTGTTTATTATGGGTTAGTATAAGTCTTCGAGCTTAAATGTTATACATTGATGTGTTTCTTAGTGTTTCAAGGCCAATAATAAAGAAGGGAGGAGTTTGGAGACTTTCGAGCCAAAACCACGGCGCATGATCCTGGCACAATAGGGCATGATCATGACAGAGACATATGAGTCACTATGGCCTAGGCCACGACCGTGACAGAGAGAAATGCCACGATCAAGACAGAGAGGTCTAATCCTGGCCACGATCATAGCACTTGGGCCACGCTTGTGATAGAAAGGGGTAGATCACGATCGTGGCCTGTGTCAGTTAGAAGCAAAAATAGGTGAAAGTGCCAAGTTTTGAGGACCGTTTCGACCCTGGACAAACCCTAGGGCTGCCAAAGTATTTAAAGAACATGATGAATACAGAGAAGAGAGATTTGATCAGCCACCATAACGAAACCCTAAAGGAGAGAACTTTGAGAGGTAGAGAAAGAGATGAAGCAAGAGAGAAGAGGAAGGCAACACAGACTCGATGTGCTTCTTAAAATAATAAACTTTCTGATGTGTAGCCTCCCATTGTCCATTTGAGTTTTATTTCTTATGTATTTTGATTTTTTATTTTTTATTTAATGAAATCTGATTGTTTTATGTGTTTATTGAATTGATTGTGGTTCAATTTTGGCACTGCATATCTCGATAATAAACTGAGAGGGTGAATCGAGAAAAATGATTAAATTGGGCTAACAAAAGTTAGGTAATTTAATAGATTCGGAATTAAATCAAGTTGGTAAATCTTGTGTAAAAAGATCACATATAGGTTTCCAATTGATTAGTAGAGAACTTAAGAACTGATTATGTTTTAGAAGGTTATTAGTTGAGAGATTATAACTTACCATAATCTGATTAGAATTTATGCCTTAGGGTTTAATTATAACTTGAGAGAGAGTAATTGACTATAGGATCATCTAGAACTATTAATTTGATAAATCTTAATTCGTTAGGTTTACATTAACGATAGATAATTTTCCCTTTCTCTCTTTTGGTTAACTCAATAGGTTGAATTTGAGGGTGTGCTATCATTGTTCAACAAATTAATCAATTTTTGTTAATTGTTATTCATTTTTAATTTGAAATTGCTAATCCTTATTCGTTGATTATTTTCATTAAGTGTTAAAAGTCAATTATTATTTTATTGTTTGATTTGGTTTACTGGATTTATTTAGTTCTTGTGTTTAAATTTATTGTCTGTTAATTATCTGCTTAATAGTCTCTAACCTTTGATTTTAGGATTAAATTAACCCTCCTTGTTGGATCGACCCCCAAGGTACTACGCGAACGACCTGTGCGCTTGCAAAAATATCGTGGTTTAAAAATATTAAAACTTATCATATAGGAACCTACAATCAAAAGCGTAGGTTAGTTTAATTCTTACAGTCTAAGGCTTTTCACCATCTTTTGTAGAAAAAGGAAAAAAGAGAGAAGTTAGTCATAAAGTAGACGACACGTCAACTTCGATATCACCAAACAAAAATGGAGAATCTT
This sequence comes from Erythroxylum urbanii, assembly GCA_027568935.1. Classification (NCBI taxonomy): domain Eukaryota; kingdom Viridiplantae; phylum Streptophyta; class Magnoliopsida; order Malpighiales; family Erythroxylaceae; genus Erythroxylum; species Erythroxylum urbanii. The sequence goes on along the minus strand of JAOQML010126431.1, from coordinate 5,035 downwards.
GAGAGTTGAATTCTAAAAAGAGATGGAAAGAAAAATGGTGGAGGAAATGCATCATAGATAGTGACAGACCATTATGGACATCATAAGGCCACAGTTCAATGCCCATTGTCAAGGGATTATGCAACCACCAATGGAAGCAAATACGTTGGAGATCAAACCATCACTACTAAATATATTGCAAACTAGCGTGCAATTATATGAATTAGCCAATGAGGATCCCAATCCTCATTTAGTTAGTTTCTTAGAAATTTGCAACAGCTCCCGATATATTGGGACGTCGGAGTATACTGTTAGGATGAGGCTCTTTCCTTTTACACTTAGGGATTGAGCCAAGTCTTGGTTAAATTCTCTCTACCCAGCCAATATCACAAGTTAGGAGCAGTTAGTGTGAACTTTTCTAGATAAGTATTTCCTCTAAACAAGACAATAAGACTAATAAAGGAAATTATCTATTTCCAGCAAAATGACAAGGAGTCTTTATATGAAGCATGGGAGCGATATAAGGAGTTGCAAAGTAGTTATCCTCATCATAACCTGACCACTAAATTCTTATTGTAATCCTTCTACACTAGAGTTAATCCACCCACAAGCAGCACTAAAGACGTAGCTACTGAAGGATCATTCATAAGGAAAATAGTTGAAGCAGCATATGATCTGCTAGAAGACATGGAATACACTACTATCTTTGGACATTAGAACGAAGTAGAAAACACTCAACTTTTTGGGACCCATGAGGAATGATTGTAGTAAAGTCACCTCTTCTTCTCTAGTCATAGTATTGCAACATGAATATAAATCATATGGACAAAAGAGCTATATCGCAGTGATTGCTTCTTGAGGGAAAAAAACAACATGGAGAAATTCAAATTTAATGGAGCATAAGTTGGCTAGGGAGATAGCAATCCTTATTCCAACATATACCAATCGAGGTGGCATAATCACCCAAATTTTCATTGGTCTAACAATACAGAGATTTAATTTAAAAATCAAGGGTCATATAGATATCAATAAGATAAATACAATGACTATGATTCCAAACTAGAAAAGTTAGTGGACAAGCTTATAAGTATGGAAAAGGTCCAAAAAAGGTTAGAAGAGCAAATTGACTAAGTAATAAGGACTTATGCCTCTTGTATTCTCAATCTGGAGGTTCAAGTAGAACAACTTGCCAACGTGTTATCTACAAAAAAGTATGGGAAGTCTTTCAAACAACATAGAAGTATATCCAAAAGATCAAGTGATGGCTATCACATTTAGGAGTGGGAAAGAGTAGATGACCAAGACAAGCATGAAAAGGATGAAGAAAAGAATAAGGACCCTCCCTATGTTCCTCCTCCACCTTACTTACTAAAAATACCACTCATAAGAGTTGATGATGTTGAATCTTCAAAGGAGCATGAGAAAGAAGAACGGATGACAACGAACATCAAGTTTGGAGAAGCTCTAAAAGTCTCTGTTTAGGAAGCAAAAAAGGAAAAAGAAAATGGAGCAATTAAGGAAGAACAAAAGCAGCTCACCATTTTACCAGACAATGTTGGCCCCCAAATTTTTCTTAGTATTTATTTTATTAAATTACCAAGCATGAATATAGGTTAGAATTCATGAAATAGCAATTTTTAAACTTTAATTAGATATATTATGAATCTCGTATGGTTGCTTGAATTAAAAGAAAGAGTTAGAATTAAGTTAAGGAGTTAGAAGGCATTGGATTAATAAGAAAGGGTAAGCTTGGAAAGACAAAAGTTGGTCTTAAACTAATAAGAAAAGAAGAGAAAAGAGTCGTGTATAGTAAGTAAGAAAAGAGAGAAAGTCGTAGAAGAAACTAGAAGAAGAGAAGGAGAAAATTGAAGCATAAAAAGAGAAGAAGAAGGAAAGAAAAGAGTAAGGAGAAAGAAGAGAAAGAAGTATATTTAGCTGAGTTTTTAAGTAAGCTTTATAATTTTTCTTAGATTTTTATAAACCTTAACTAGATCTTAGTTCTTCTAGTTAGATAAACTAAAAGTACATTAAGTTTAAGCTCATTTTTTGAATATTTAAAACTTATGGAAGTTTTATTTATGTATATTGATTGGATGAAAATATGTTTGTTTGAAGGGAACCAAGAATTTTGAAATCAAAAGTAAGAAGAAGATTACTATCATGTTTACTTTGAAAGATTTTGCTATATTTGGTATTAATGAACAAAAGAAAGCATAAAAAGCATGAAAGTGTGATTATGATATAGAATATGTAAGCTCCAAAAAATTAGCTTGTGTGGGTAAAAGAGATACCATTCTGTTTGTCACGTGCACATTGACCTAAAACCTTCTCCCAACTGCCCATTTGTGGCACATAAGCTCCGAAAAATGAACTCATTCTGTTCGTGGTGCAAACTTCGATTTCACCATTCTATTTTATGGGATTCTCTCAAGCCATTATGTTTATGCATTGTATCTTGATTTGTTGGATATGAAGCATAATTGAGTGGTACTTTGTGATGATTAAATGAAATATATGATCTAGTTTGTGTGATAATGTGTTCTTGTTCATGTGAATTCTTAAAATTTGGAATATGGATAGTGTGATCTGCTAAGTCTAAAATGCAATATGTATATATATATATATACTTGATTGTGTGTGTGGTTTGTTATCGCTGGCCAGAAACGTCTTAGCCACTGCGCGTCACAGCTCACCCCAATATTTTTCCACTCTTTATGTGAAGAAAAAGCAAATCATTACTAAACCCTTGCAAAGCTTTGGCAACTCCAAGATTTTTGTTTTTTGTAATTTAGTTCAGAAACTTTTGGTACCTTAGAAGCATATCAAGCATGAGCATTTTTAATTGTTTTATGTTATACTACTAAAATGATTTTTAATATGTAATTTGAAGTTATGTACATCTCTGCTTCTGTTAGAGAAATGACAATAAGAACTGCAGAAATTCTCCTTTGTATATGTTCAGAATTTCTTCTTTGTTAAGTTGTAAATGTGTGGAAATAAAATTGTTAGATGTTTGGAAGCCTTGGATAAATTTTTCTAAAGAAATGGATTAAGTTGGGAGTTTTGTATGTATGGTTTTGATTGTTAGAATCGGGTCTTTGAAAATGCATAGAAGTTATATATATTGATAAACCAAACCAAACCAAACCAAACCAAACATACCCAAATTCCAGCCTAAGCAGGGTATGGGGAGGGCAAGATGTATGCAGTCATGTTCGAATCTTCGATTGAGATACAGAGACTGTTTCCTGATAGACCGCTGGCTAAGGTAAGAGCAAAAACAAATAAACAACACACAAGCCAACAAAAACAAACACACACAAGCAACAAAAACAAACACAAGAACAAACCCAACAAACTAAAAAACAAAATTAGACCAATACAAGTACATCGTTGTATAAGTATAACAATATATGTATATGCATGGGGACTCTAGCCTATAGAATGCACATAAAACTAAAAAATATACATACATGAAGATGTCAATAGGTGAGCAGGAATAAGCAAAGATAAATAAAAATTGAAATGAAGTAGTTAACGTAATAAAAATACCAATAAATAAAATAAAGACCAATAAAATAAAAGTACACTAGGTACATAATAAATATAAGTACATACATATTTATATACCCATACACTTCCTGTATGGCCTATTCCTGATCTAACGTATGCGATCAATTATAGCAGAGGTAGAACCTAATCATCTCTTATAGGAGACTCTAATTCCACCCTAAATGTTTTCTACTTATCCTAGGCAGAGGTCGTGTCCTCATAGGGCTTCAGGAGGAGGGCAAGCGGTCATGCGGAGGTACGGTCGACCAGCAGACATACTATCTGCCGAACTAGGAGTCTACAACCAAGTTATAGCCCTTCGACTTTGTGAAGGGCTACATATAGGAATGACAGGTTGAAACAATATACAAAGTACACATGGATGACCTTTACTACTTTAGACCACTCTAAGTGTCTACCTGTATATCGTTGTCTTCCATACTTCAGATCACAGGTCATGTGCTCAGAACAGACTAAAGCCCGCTTTACCCCTCATGCCCCTGCGCGTCCTATACGTCTAATATCAAAATTCTACAGCACCAACTGTTTCTATCGAATGTCATATCCTCAAATAGATTTAACGTCTATAGGTCCAGTCTGATTTGCTCCTCCCATGTCCTCCTTGGCCTCCCTTGACCTCAATTTCCTTCTACATGAATAAACTGTATTGATAGTAGAGAGAAAAGAGGAAAAAGGGAATAAAATGTGTTCTGAAATTTCAATGAATAAACTGTATTGATCTAGGCATAATTTGACAAAATTGTCTACATAAAAGTTGTAGATCTTTCTCTTAACTTTCTAAAAACATAAGGTTTATAATTTTGGATTTTGGGATTGAAAGTTATGAAGATTTGAAATAGGTGTGTGTAGTAAGCACGACAACCCCTTTAATACCCCCACTATTCATCATATGTCTACACGATCACGACTTTTGTATTTTTGTAGGAAGCTCGCGATCGTGCATAAGCACTATTATAACTCCCTCTTATTTTTATCTATCATGGCTGTCACATTTCTTATAGCACGCCTGTGTATTTTTCATTGTTTTTTAATGTATTTACTTAGCGTTTGACTTCCTAACCTCGACTTCTACTTTTGTTATTTTATTTTTATTTTTATTTTTTATTTTTAAGTCCCACCATGAATTCTTTTTTCTTTATTTTATTTTAGTTATATATCTTATTTTGAAAGTCCCCCAATATTAGCATCTTATCACCGCGAAATAAGGACTGAGACTCGGGCCAACATCTTTGGTATCAGAGCCTGTGGTTTTCAAAAATTTCTAGGCTTAGAATATGTAATATTATGAACTATATGATGTGTGATAAAGTGTTTGTATTATTAAATTACTTATTTGCATTGCTGAGTTTATTGATTGCATTAAGTGACATATGCATATCATGCATATATGTTGGAAATAAGATTTAAAATGAAAGTAAGCTAAAAGATAATGTCTTATTGAAGGAGTAAAATGCCACCTCGTAGAAGAACACGAGGAGTTTTG
>JAOQML010126372.1:0-18376 GCA_027568935.1 Erythroxylum urbanii | reverse complement strand
ATTTCTCATTCCTCATTCTAAGATGTCTTGATGTGTCTCTACTTTACGCCCCAAACTTCTTCTTTACTAATTTTTGTCGATCTTCACATACTCCTAGTATTCATGCACCTACAAATACATAAGGAAAAGTATCAAAAACTCTTAAATCAAAGTAATCTAAATTAAAAACGATGCTCAACAATCAATCCCTGACAACGATGCCAAAAACTTATTGATGGTAAAGCCCATCTACTTGTTTTACGCTCAAGAATTGCAAGTGAACAGGTCGTGACTTATAATAAAAAGAGTGGATATCGATCCTACAGGGATTGATGCCTAGACACCGCTTAATTTAGACAAGACTTTGTTTAAGAAACTAAATTATGAAATGCAAATAATCTGGAAAATTAAATTAAAATTAAAAGAATAATGTAAACAATGAATAATATCGAAATTGCAGAAAATCTAAATTCAAGAATCTAAATACTAGAGATTACTTTTTTTCTTATTTTGTCTCCCTCTTATTTTATCGATTGAATTATGTATCACCCTAGATTTCCAAATGTACTAATCACCCTCTCTTAAGGTGTGACTATTTATCCCTATTCGAATTAACGAGAATCAATTGGACAATTTCTCAACCTAACCAATGACTCAACCGATTCAATTAATTATCAAACCATCCTATGGGTGATCAATTGACTAGTTGAGATCTCTCTTCTAACTATTCAATTAATGTGATGATTACTAGTTTATAAGTCGTCAACTCTCGTTGTACAATCCTACACAAATTTCATCTCACTAACTCTCTCGATTTGTTGTAAGATGATAATTAAAAGCAACAATCAACTAAGACAATTGCATTCAATTCAATAAAATAGGAGTTCAATATAAGTTCCAAAAGCAATCTATAAAATAAAATTAGCCTAACATGGTCTCCATAACATCATCATTATTCAAATAATCCATTTTTATAAAGAATAGGAGAGATTAAAATGATAGAAAATTGAATAGAAAGACTCCTTCTCTTCTTTGCCAAAATAAGGAATTTTGATGTTGATGTGCTATTTTGCCAAAACTTAATGATGATCCTTGACTTCAGTCCTTCCTCAAAGCTCCAAACATGTGTTCTTCACTCAAGGATGGTGTTTCTACATATGGGTGTCGTCTCCTCTGAGGATGGAGCCTTAATTCTCTTTTTATAGTCCAAAACCCTAAATTTAACGAAGCCTCGTAAATTGCCTCAGATTGTAATTCCCACGCTCGTGGGAATTAGCATGATTCCCACAAGCGTGAGAATTTGTCATAGAGGCATCTCTCATTTCTATAATTCCTACGTGACATGGGAATTTGTTATAGATGCACTCCTCATTTTTTCTCCTCTTTGATCTTTAGTCCACCCTCCAAGTTACACCTTCCTTCTTCCTACCTAAAAATAGTCAATTGTTTCCCTCAATTAACATTAAACATACAAGAACAACAATGAAAATCAAACTTAACAAAAACATACAAAATGAATCCTAAACTAGAACAATAATCAATAACTATGCTAGAAAACACATGCCAATTACCTAGAAAAACATATCCTAATGCACACCTATTAAATACTTAACACTGGCTCGTGGATTTTACTCCATACAGTCAAAGTATTTATGGTTCATTAAGCTCTCAAATCAAAGCATAGACAATTATTTTTATAAGCTTCCTCATAAATCATACTCCACCATTAACAAAAATGAACTTAATGTATAGATCAATTAGACTTGATAAGGGTTGTAAAGTGTCTTAGGTAACGTATGAAAAAATGTTTTAGGTTTAATAAATTGAAGGAAATCATATAAACTTATCCACGTAAGTTTCAACTTAAATTACTCTATAACTCATTTGATTCAAATAGGATCCTTTCAATCACCTCATCATTTTTGCATCTCTTTTTTTAAAATAAATTTTTGAATAAAAAATATCAAAGAGGAGAATTCTTTCTTTTTTTATTTCTTATACTTCTACCCTACTGAAAAATCAAAATAGTGCAACTTGAATCAACTAGTTTTTTTTCATGGAACTACTCAAAATCTCATACAAATAAGCTTTATACAATACCTTCAACTTAGGTGTTCAAAATTATCTAAGAAATCAATAAAAAGAAGGGTTAAAGTGCTTTTAACAATGACAGTATTTAAAAAAAAAGGTCAAGGATTAAATTGGTTCTCTAGGGTAAGAATTAAGATAGGTTTGTCTAGGTTAAAAAGGGTTATACCTAAGTACCCCTACCATTTTTATGTACAAATTCATAAAAAATGTAGTCTCAACTTGTATTCAAGAGTAAGTTATAGAATTACCAAGCAATGTTTGATAACACACAATAAAAAGAAATGTATAAGAACAAATGTGATGAATACACTTAGGCTCAGAGCTCATATAGGTGTCAAGGTGCATTAAGTCTTAAACATTTTTATTTGAAAAAACCAATGAGATATTTAAAAGTAATTTAATGAAAAACAATAATTAGACTTGTCTCTCTCATGCATTTTAACTTAAATAAAAAAAATGTATCCTAACTTTGGGATTATTTATGAACAAACATCAGAAAGTTTTGATGCTATCATGAGGAATAATCAACAAATGAATCATAGTATTCATAAGTCTAAGTAAAATTATATATTTCATCATGGATTATGCTCTTACTTTGGCCCACACCTAAATTATACATTGTCCCTATTATATGTAAAAAATGCTTGTATTTCATAAAAATAAGCAACATAAAACAAAGCACAATGTAGAAGACTACTATGAGTTGTAAGCATTTGAAATGAAATGTGATATCGTGTTAGTGGACATAGAGGTATCACCTCTATAAATTAGAGTAGATCATCCAAATTACTCTCCAGTTTAGTAATTTTACAATCTAACCTCTCTAGCTGAAAATGATGCTTATGTCAAATTGGTAAAGCCAGAAGATATAGAGGTTGTGGAACATTATGATCCTCTTAATGATGTGACAATGAAGCTCTCTAAAGGGCATCACATGGTATAAAATGAAATATTGTTTTTTTGGCTCAAGCACACTCATCTTGTTTAAACATGTCCTTTTTAATGGTTTCATCTCACAGGTTATATGCATATCAATGTCAGTCATATCAAACAAATTAAGATTAATAACTAGGTGAGCAATAAGGGAACCAAAACACATATTCTTATTAGAAGAGATAATATTGTTAAACCGTATAGCCAACTAAGCACCTAAGTTGATGTCTACTTTATGTACAAGAGATAATATTGTTAAACCGTATAGCCAACTAAGAACCTAAGTTGATGTGTACTTTATGTACCATACACCAAATAAAAAACAACTAAGCTTTAGTGCAAATATAAGTACTAACCTTCCTTCCTAAATAATTAAAAGCTAAGAAATGCTACATATAAATCCTTTTATGTTGATTAAGATCACTGACCTTAGATTTACTTGGATGATAAACCAATTAGTCAAAAGAGATTGATTTCATACTATATGAGAATCAAAATCACCATAGTCCATAACATGTTCTTTGTATTGAGTCAAACTACCATATTCTTCAATTATTAACCTTAAGCCCAAATTAAATAATGATTCTATGTTTAAATTTAACACCCATTAATTTGTACTGTACCATATTAGGACTATGTAAAGTGAAATTATCTGGTTTATGAAACTTGAAGGTAATATAAAAGTCTCTAATTAATTCAATAAATATAAATTAGCACAAAATGTCTCCAGCTTATATCAGTAACCAAATCTTCAATTTTTTTGATATACAATTCTTCCAAGGAAGGATAATGCATATACTTACCTAGATTAATATGTTAGGTTTTAAGAATGATATACCTTTTTTTTCTTTCTTTAGAGCTAAAAGTGAGATATCTACAAAGGTCTGAATTAGCTAGTGGCGAGATAGTTGTGTTTTTAGCTTCTGAAGGTTGCTTCTTATGAGTACTTATGCTAGGTATAGTATTGGATTGATTTTGCTCAGTTGGATTCACCTTAGATTTCCATTTCACTACTGTCCTATTAGTATCTTTTGAAAGTCCCATAATTATGACAATTATAAACAAGAAAACTATCCCATAATAAATAAAATAATATATTAATATCTAAAACTATAATTATTTAATCAAAATAAGAAAAGAAAACTAGAAAATAAATGGAACATCATTATAATACTATAAAGAGCTAGGTTGCTTAATGCACAAGGATACGAGACATCAGCTGCTTGTGTAGTCGCATATAGACAAAGGATGATTGGTGTGTTTTGGTTGGGTTGGTGCTTATAGTCTGCTTTAATGATGGGAGACAGGTGGGTTAGATGCTTGGAGTGGTGCTTTGGCATTTTTGCTTCTTAGTGTGTGAGTTGAGGGTCTGCCTATTGGTTGGAGCTACTATATAGTTGGACCTAGTGGAAGCTTTATGTTTTAATATTACGTGCTAGTCGCTTGTAGTTAGGACATAAAACCTGAACAAGAAAAGAATTAAGTTAGACTTTCTTTTGTTTTTTAATTATTATTAATTAAAATTTTATTTTTATTTATTTAAATCATCGTCTTTATTCTATATTTATTTTTATTAAAAATAGCACAATTTTCTTAAAATAGTACAATTCACCAACATCTATAAGGTATGATCTCATCTTATGAATATAAGTATTCCAAAAAACTAAATTAAATCAAGTGTGATCTTGCATTTTGAGTTTTAGTATTAAGGAATTTAAGATGGCTACTACCCTAACCTGAGTTATGTAAGACATGATCATGCCTTATGAATTTCAATAATATATAATTTCTGTTCATTTGTCCTGATAGCTGGATTACATAAGGAATGATCCAACCTTTTGAAAATTTAAGACTTAATTCTCCCTTAAACCAATAAACTAACTACTTAAAGAAATAAAGAATGAAAACTATATATAACTAAAATAGAACTAATAACATTATCATGTTTTGGATTGCTTGCCAAAAAGCACAATCATTTAACATCATTACTTAATGGGCCTTTTTCTTCTTAAACTTCTATGTACTAGGGAAGTGCCAAATCAATATCCACCACACTTGAAACTGTCAACTTATAAAATGATTTCAATATATTTTTGTTCACCTTAAAAACCTTCCTGGTATCTAAATGTTTATTTCCACTACATCATAAGGAAATAAATTAGTGATAATAAAAGGACCAAGTCATTTAAAACGTAAATTTTCTGGAATAAGATTTAGTTGAGAACTATATAATAACACTTTCTATACCACCTTAAAATTCTTCCTCTAGATGATTGGGTTTTCTATTTATAATTCTTATAAGTATCAAACTTTAGTTCCCTTAGCTATGGCAATTGCAATTTCCTTGAACTATGATAGCCAAAGCTCATTTTTCAAGAGGTTTTCATCATATTTGATCATTGATTTAACCTTCGATTTCTTATTCCCAAAAATCCAAAAATATTTTCTTACACACTTCCCTTTCAATTAGTTTAATTTTGTTAGTTCTCTAAAGAACCAAAACCCCCTTCCTAACCATTAGTTGCATTTCATGACCTTTAGGCTAGCTTAGATCCATTGCATTAGGTTCTAATTAAGTGAGACAATCTGAGGTTGCATTCTATGTTGCAATCCTTGGAATTCAACTTTTGATTTGACCTCCAAGGGTAAAACCGAAAAACTAAGCAGATCAAAGTGTTAGTTGTGCTTTAAAGGAAGTGAAATTTCGTGGAGAATTGAGGGAAATTGGATAGTGCACGTTTGGGGCACTCATCCCATGATCATGGGAAGGTCCTCCATGATCGTGGGTGACAAGTCACTTTACATTTATATTAATTAAGGCTTGAAATGAACATAAATTGTTTCTTGATTCATTGGTTAAAGGTTTGATAAGTTTAGGTTGTTAGTTGATGTCATAACTTAAGGAATGGATTGTCTTGATATCAATGTATTGAAATTTGGAAATTATGAGTTGTTAAAGGAATTAAGATGTTCTTATGAATGCAAATATGATTCAAAGGATATGAGTAATGTGTATTAGATATAAATAAATGAACATTGGAGAACATAAAGTAATTGTGAGTAAGAATTGTATAATTATATAAACGTATATGATTAATGAACAAATCTAGCTTACTTAAGGTATAAACCTAATTGTAAAATGGTAGTATACAAGCAATAAAGTCTGAATGATCTGACAACATATAAGTACAATCAAGATCTTTGTATATTAATACATATCTGGAAGGTCAATTGAGCATGCATTGAAAAATGATATATATATATATATATATACATGTGAATGATTAAATAATCATATGATTGACAACTTATTGATGTATGAAATATATGTGTATTACTTAAAGATAGAAACACAAATTGATCGTAAACATCCAGACATTACCGGATCATCAAGGCAATAACTTATCTGGAGCATACTGTGAGTTAACCTAGATGTGTAAACTCAATTATATGTGTTTTTGTCTGATCTTTATATTGAATATGAAATATGAGAACAATTGAATGTGAAATGCCAGAATAAATATGAAATATGAGAACAATTGAATGTGAAATGTTAGAAGGAATATGAAATGTGTGAGCAATTGAATGTGAATTGGCAGACTTAGATCCGATGAATTTGATACATCTGATAGAAGCACACAAGAATGAAAGGTTATGAAACATGGCATATGAAATTATGCATCATATTGAAATACATGATTAGATAAAGGAGTTGTGCTCAGAGTGAACAATGTGAAAAAGAGCTTTAAGCTCAGGTTTGTCCATAAAAAGCCATAGGCTCAGTTATTAATGAGTCCGATATCCACAATAGATACGGGACAGTAAATGAAATGAGCTCAGTATCCACAATAGATACAGGACAGTAAATAAGAGCCTAGTTACAATAAAGTAGAATAAAATGAAGTCACATGTGCATTTTTATATACATCCTTATATGTATCATATAATTAAATTTAAATAAATTATTGAATTGTTTGAAATATAAATGAAAGTAAATGAGGATGTGTTGTGATATGAAATGTTAGTTTACCTGATATACTTATGAAAGTATGATAAACTTATGTACTTGATAAGGTATGATGAAATGTGATGTGATATTCAATACTGGATGATATCTAATACTTATTGAATTGGGATATGACTTTTCTCTGTGTATCTAACTTGAGTGAATACACTCATTGAGTTCACAAACTCATCAAAATTGCAATGTTGATTTTCAGGTTTAGAGGAGTCTAGTCATAGTAATTAGAGTATAGCTACTACAATTGGACATGAGTTAGTGGTCGGGATTTGTTGTACCTGCAAATGTGTATAGTCATTATGCATTAAGAATAGCATTTCTCACCTATTATAAAATGTATATGTGAACTTTGAAGTGTAATGACAATTGCGATTTAATATGATTATGAATGAAATGATTCAAAATGAATGTTTGAAATGTTTTTGATATGAGATGCCTTAAAATGTGGCAATGTGATCGTCTGAACGTGCTAACTGTGTAGAGTATGTTCTCAAATAATTGTCAATACATTCATGCATATGCTCTGCGAGAGTGGTACGCTACAATTGATGTATGTCATTAGATTTATTAATTTGATAAATTATATCGTTATTATTATCTGTGACAGGTGGCTTACTTACAACCTACAAAACTCTTATATGAATAAACAAGTGGAAACAAACCACTAATCATGGACCCAAGATGAGGGTAAAAAGTGCACAATACGTCGAGTTAACGATGTTAAACAAGCGCTACATATGAGGCAACCTATGAATTAGGATAGGTTTTATTTTAAATTTTATGTTATTTTATTTTCATATTTTCTATTTATTTACTTAGTTATTTAATTATTTTTGTTATTTTTATTTTCCTTGATCTTTTTATCCCCTTTTTTCTGTATGTATTGCAAGGATGTTAGAATATCATATTGGATGGATCAGAATTAGAAAATTATCTAACTCAGAAAATACCACTTAAACTTCTCACTTATTCAATGTTCTTATATTGTGTACATTGAGGATAATGTATAACTTTAAGCGTGGGGAAGGATTTCATAATTTTCTTAAGCTTATTATAATCATGACTACAAAATTTTATGAACTGATATTCTTGACTTAGTTAAAATCTGTCCATCAATACTTTACTTCATTATTGAATATTGATTTGAATTAATATGCAAAAGGATTATAGTTATAATAAAATTGTTTTTATAAGTCATAATTTTTATTAGTCACTGTAATAATCAAATTAAACGAAAATTGCATGTTGTTTACACATAAATCCATCTTTTTCATGAGCTTTTGAGCCTAAGCGTGAAATTTTCAAAATTTTTAGGCCCTTTTGTTTCTTTTATATGTGTTATTACGTATATTTGAATAATTTTGGCACTTGCTTTTATTACGCATATTGAGATCATATTTGTTAAATTAGAATCATTAAAGTGATAAAGGCATTTATATTCAATAATTTGTGTTAGTTTATTTCCTTGATTATTAACTTACCTATAATTTATCCTGTAGGAATAACTAAGTTGAGCCTTAGTCACTTTCATTGATTATACCCACATATTAACCTTTATCATATCTTTCTTTAAAGCCTTTTTAATTATTTTGAACTTGAAGGTTATTTACATTACATGTTTGTTTAAAATTTCAAATTATTTGAAGGGTTAATATTTTTATAATTGTGGTCTATAATGACTGTTCGAAATTGTTTAGATTAAAAAAAGAGTATAAGACAAATTGTGAATAAGTATATGGTACCAATGGAGTTACAATGAAAGGACATGTATATTTGTACCAAGTTTCATGTAATTTCTTTTAGAAAATTTCCTTCAATTTAACCCTTATTATTATCCCAACCATATCGTACCCCATTACAACCTTTATAAAGACGTTTTGATTTTTGTTTCTAGTTTATCCATAACTGGGGGAGATGTGATAATATTGTAAGCATATGGTAAAAGTTCTACTATGCATTTATTAAGAGTTTGATACTTTTCACCCTAAACACTTGAGTACATTGAGTGAAATCTTAGTAAGGGTGTATAGGTTTATGCTTTTGATTTCAATGCGATTATCTATGTGATTACTATTAATATTGGCTTAAGAAGTTAATTTTAGGATAATTTGACTCTAATTGTATGTTAATTTGTTTATGAAGGATAATTGTTGTAAGACTTACAATTTTGATTATGGTTTACTTGAGGAAAAACTAACAACATGATAATTAATTATGCTAACTCGTGTTAAGGCTAAGATTGAATCAAGAATTGGATTCTAAACTACTTTGTCCATCTTATCATTTTTTCATTATTTGATTTGATTTTTTCATTAGTTCAATTTTACTTTATTTTCTTAATTAAATCCAACCAAACTCCCCTTTATATCTTAAATGTCAATGCATTCTTTACAAAAGTTACAAACACACTATTTGTGGATATGATCCCTATTTACCACTACTTCAAATTTAGTGTACAGAGTTAGGCTTCGTTTTTTGGTGTATTCGAACTGCATCACCTGAACATATTGATTGAAGAATATAAATATATAACTGAATCTCAATGAATCGTTCAATTAAATTGCATTAAATAAAGGATCAAATCATATTATCTATCCTAAACTAGGGTTAATCCTACCTAGGTACTAAACAAACTTAGTTCCTAAACATAGAAAACAAAACAAAGATCAAAAGTCTGAAAAACATAAGAAAGAAAAGAATACAAAATTACATACATATATATATATATATACACCCTTTCTCTCTAATGAAATTCCTTAAAATCCTTAATGAAAGTTTTCTTTGTATTGGATCTCTTGAACTCTTCATGTTTTCCTCGTCTTAGGTTTAGAACTGTGTCTTCTACTTTAATTATAGTCTTTAACTCCAACTTTAGCCTATGCTCTCTCATCCTCTTCACAATTGCCTTTTATATTATAAAACTAGGGTTTTTGGATTATGCACAGTCATATGAGTGACTGTGTATCTCAAAAATAGTTCAGAATTGTGAGTTTTCACATTCACAGGAGTTTACATAGGCAAGGGACATAAGCGTGTATCTCTATATGAGCAAAAACAATGCCTTTGAAGCTTTATACGTTATCATATCCTATCATATTAATAAAATAACATAAAATTATATTCAACTTATCCTAGAATCAACTTTCATAAGTCAATAGCAATAAAAATCACACTGATATTCTTTCTAAAAACAAAAACATAAATTCCATACCCTCACAAAGGATTCATTTAATGCAATCGAAGGATTTAATGTGGAAAACATAAAAAAAAACCTCTTAAATCATTACATAAAATGATTTTTAATCATAAACATGAAATAAAATTGCATCTCCATCATTTATAAGTAAACTACAATCAAAAATCAAAAGGTCTTTTAAATAGGATGTAATGAGGCTTAGGTAAAGGTATAGTAAGGACAAATAAAAACAGGAAAAACATTGAAGAAAATTCACATAAACAAGATTGAATGGAACTTGGTTCTTCATAGCATAGGTCCTTCAAACAATAAATTCATTGGTACAACACTAATTCTTCTATCTCTAACAAATATTACAACTTTTCACTTTTTCTAAAAAAATACTTGCAACATATAATTTTCAACTTTTTAACTTCTTTGAACAACTTTGGATAGAGTATAAAATTATGTAAGTGAATCACTCGAGAAGAAATAAATTTCACAATCACTATGCACCAATAATCAGGAAATGTTAGACCTTTTGTTTAACTTTCTTAATATAACTCAAGTTTGAAGCAATCAAGTAAAGACAAACTCCTTCAAGGTTCATAAATAATGAAAGGTCCTTGGGAAGAAAAGGGTAAAGGTTATTAATATGGTTTTAATTAATCAAGAAAAAAGCTAAGTATCAAAAGTGTTCACTCCTAAAAGATAATAATTTGTTGGATAATAATCAAAGAAAATAGGTTAAAACAAAGGATTTAATCTAAGTGCCTTTATCATTTTAATACCTCTAGTTTTTAAAAAATGTGGTCTCAAAATAAATAATAAAAGCAAGTTAAAGAATCATTCAATTATGCATGATAACATACACCAGAGAATAAAAGAGCATAAAATAACGATATATTTACTTTTATGCTCAAAAGCTCACAAATAGGCTTCATATGTGTAAATAATATGTAATTTTTATTCAAATTGACTATTTCAATAATTATTAAAAATATGGCTTATAAAAGCAAGTATATTCCAACTTTAATTATTTTGCATTCTAATTTAATTTAAAAATCAATAATAATCTAAAGTATCTTAGACATATGTTAACTAAATCATGATGTCAATTAATAAGACCTTTCTGAAATTTTTAACAACACATTTCCTATACTTAAACCTATACATTGTCCTTAATGACCAAACATCTTATAGATTTTTTTCTGTATGTCTACAGATAATAGCAATGAAGTATGGTTCCGTACCTATTGCAACAATAATCAAGGGTCTAAATGACAGGTAGCAAAATGACTTTACATACATTTGAGAATAATGGTTAGAAAATAGTTTTCTAACTCTTTAACTCTTTGATGACATTCATGTACAGTGTTTTTGAAATTGATTTTTGAAGTGGATTCCTAAATTTGTATGAACAAGTGAATAATAAGCAACGAAGCTACTATTTATTTACTTTCATCATGATACTAGCAATTATACTACACTGACAAGTATCTATTTTGCAGCCATTGTTTTTCTTGTTGATGTTGGTCCAGAGGGACATAACTATAGACTTTAGTTGGTAGTCTTTGATAGTTGTGTAATTTCATGTGTTTTAGGGTTGAATTGTTATTTATTTAGCGTGAATTTGAGTGGTGTGTGTGCATTTAGGGTGTAATTATGTTAGTTTGTGTGTTTTAGAGTTTTTATGGGTTAGATTAAGTCTTTGAGCTTAAATGTTATTTTTTTAAGGTGGCATGATGTGTTTGTTAGTGTTTCAGGGTAAATGAGGAAGAACGGCAAAGATTTGAGGAGTTTTGGCCCAAAGCTATAGGCCACGATCATGCATAGTAGGCCACAATCGTGCTCACGATCGTGCACTAGGAGCACGATCGTGACAAAGAGCATCAAGTCAGGCCACGATCGTGCACATTAGGCCACGATCATAACAGAAAGGTTAAGTCATCAATTACGATCATGGAAGGTAGGGCCACAATCATGCCCTACGTCGAGCTGACAGAAAAAACTCAAATTTTGCAAGATTTCTTGGACCGTTTTGTTGAATTTGACCGAGAGCCTTAAAAGTATAAATAGAACATCTCAAGTCAGATACGGTAGTTTTTAGAGAGCCTAGAGAGTCATGCAAGATAGTTTGATTCATCCAATTCCGAGAGAAAACCTAGAGAGAAATCAAGAGATTGAGGAAGGATACAAAGGAAGAGAAACATGGAGACGAGCTAGACATGACATACTTCCCAGAATAGGTAGTTTCCTGCTGTCAGTGCCTTCTCGACTCCATTCCTGACATATTTTCCATTTATTTTAGTTTTATTCATGTATAGGATTGAAATAGGTGTTGAGATTCGTTTGTGTTAAAATAGGTGTTAAGAAGTGAATCAAAATCCCCTTTCTCTCACTTAGTGATTTCTAGGTTAATTTTAGATTGGGTTGTGTGATTCTTATTTTGTTACACTTCGACACTTTAAATTCTCATAATTGATTGTTGATTGATTTAATTTCTGCATTAGTTATTTGTCTAGAATTATTGTAATTTAGGATGACCTTAAATTTTAGTACTATATTAGACTTCCTCGTGGTACACCTTATGTACTACACGAACAACCCATGCGCATAGGATATTCGCATAGTACCTAAACTTGTTCACAAGGTTACATGGGAATTAGACTCCAAGGTTATAAATAGTAAAACTTAGAGCATGTAACCATGTGAACAAGTTTTTGACGCCATTATCGGGAAGGCGATTAGTTTAGTTCTTTAGTCTAAGGTTTTCACTTTCATTTGTTTAAAAAAAAGTTTGAGGCATAACATAGAGACACACTAAGATATCTTATAATAAGAATTGAGACATTTGAAGAGCTAGATGCCAAGGAGAAATGGAAAGAACAATGATGGAAAATAGACATTACAAGGAGCAAGAAAATTTTGAGAATTACAATGAGTCGAAGTATGGTTGGAGAAATAACAATCCTTATTAGACCATGTACACTTCGAGGTGGCAGAAACACCCAAATTTCTATTGGTCAAACAATGTAAGTACTCACATGGGACACCAAGATCTATTTAAAGTTCAACATGATGAATCCAGTTTATGGGATTCTAAATTGGACAAGATTTTAGATAAGCTCACAGATATGGAAGAAGGGCAGAAAAGACTAGAAGGGCAAATCTCTTTGAGAAATATAGAATTGCATCAACGAGAGCAATATGGGGCTATCACACTTAGGAATGGGGAAGAGCTAGCAGAACTAGAGGAAGACCATCCCAAACCCCAACTCATTGACAACCAAGAGACGAAAAAATGTATGAAGAAAAGAGTGCCAAACCTCCCTTCTATTCACCAGACCTGGATATATTATACTTGAAAATTAAAAAATCTCAGGTGGACGTCTATGCAAAGAGCCCTACCTTTTAGATTGATGATGATGATGAGACATTCAACATGAATGATATATTTAAGAATCCAAACTCATTCAAGATAATTGACGTGTTCGAATCTTTTAAAGAATAAAAGGACGAAGAGTAGCAGAAATTGAGTTTGAAGAAAGCATGGAAGTCTCTATTCAGGAAGCAGAAGAAGCAGAAGAAAAGAAGGTGATTAAGGAAGAAGGAGAGCAATTCACCTTCGTACAGGACAAACTATTAGATTCGGTGGAAGATTGGGGGAATTTCATTATTTCCTATTTTATTGACAATTTATTAATGGGAATGACATTGATGAAATTAATTGGTTTTCTTAACTTTATTAATATTGTCCTTCTACTTATTTTGCAATTTGTAGCTTACTTACAGGCTACAAAATTGATATTGAATGAAAAGGGTGGAAGCAAGCTACTCATAATTGATCCTGACTGAGTTTCGAAAGAAGAGCATCGAGCTATCGACATTAAAAGAAGCATTACATGGGAGGCAACCATAGAAAATTGCTTTCTTTGATTATTTGTGTTAAAACGTTTAAATTCCGTAATTAAGATTATTTTTGTTTCCAAATAAAATCAAGAAGGAATAAGATTTCAGGATAAAGTGGATGATTAATCGAAGAAAAAGAAGAATATGGCTGGAAGGAAGTTCTGGATGCAATCATCGAAACTAACAGAACACTTGTGGAGATGGCGCATACATAACGACGTCAGAGCTGAGATATCCGACGGATCTATCGGTATTTCGAGTCTTAGGGTGTTTAATTACCACCGCTAACACCATCACCACCTCCATCCCCTCAGGATTTATATCTAACCTAATTTTTCTTTTCCAAATTAGCCTTCATTTCTATTTTTTTCTTTATCTTTATTTTTATTGTTAATTATCTATTCTGTGTTACTCTAATTATTGTCTTTACTCTTTTGTTTTCTGTGTTTATGTGCTTCCTTCTCACATTGAGGACAACGTTAGGGCTGGCAAAAAGTCGGTTTCAAGCCAAACAGATTCCAAACAATTTAGACAAGGTTAAAATTTCATGACCCTAAACTGGCTTGAAACTAAATTTTTTTACCAAACTGATTGAGAATCGAACCTGTTTGAAAACACCTAGCCCAGTTTGGAACTGATTTGTCCAATTTTAACTAATAGCAAAGGGCATTAAATTGCACCATCTTCTTCCCATCTCATTTTCTCTGTAAAACCAATAAAAAAATTATAGCAAAAAAAGCTAAATTATGGTTGTCTAGTTGAAGTTCAAACCAAACAAATGTTAAGTCTACAACCAAATTCAAAAAAACAAAAATACAACCACCAAATTCAAAGTCTCTAATAAAATTATAACAAAAAGCTACAAAGACATAAGCAATACACCAAATCCTAAACCAGTAATCCACATTATTCATACTACAAATTCAAAGCAAATAAAACATGCAAGAAATAACAAAGTGGGGAGTGGGGACCCCACTTTGAATTGTAAAAAATAAAATTGCAAAGCAGGCTTTTTAGTGCTCTCCAACTGCTACAAAGAAAAAAGAGCAAAAAAGAAAAAAGTGCACTTTAAATCAAAATTCAAAATTACGTAAGTTTTTTTCTTCGCCAAATTTTGAAACAATGATTTTTTTGTCTTTTTAAATTCAGATCGAACAATTTTAATCAGATTTAAATCTTGGGTACTGACCATTTCTAAAACTTCGGACATTTTGTCTGGTTAGGTTAACTCAGATCCAGATTTGATTTAAATTCAGACAAAAATTGTTCAACCTCATTTAAATTAGGTCAAAAAATTCTAACCCGTATCTAATTTTTTAGAGATCGGTTCGGGTCGGGTTACCGGTTCAGATGAAATTTTGCCAGACCTAGATAATGTGTTGTTCAAGCATGGGGAGGGATTGTGTTTTACTTTTGAATGTGATTTTGCATACTGTATGATAGTTATTAGGTTACATTGTGTGAAGTGTGTGAATGTGTTAATGGTTTAGATTGATGAAATTTATTCATTTTTAAACATAGTCTATTAGGTTGTGAATGATCATTAGCCTACGAAATTAGTGAATTAGGGGGCCTTTGGATGAATATGCAGCCTAATTAAGACTTAGTGTAAATTTAGCACCCTCTAGATTGTCACATTCATTCATAATTTGAGGTCTTTTAGATTAAGTAGCTTAACTAGTATTTTTCATGAAAACGAATAACCAAAAGTAACAAGGTAGGTAATGAAACAAAAATGTTTTGTTAATAAATCACTATTTCGCTAACCTTCGGGTTATGAATAGAGCTAGTAGCTAGTTGAAAACGTGATGTAGTCGAGTAACCGGATCGACATGCATCACAAATGTGTGCCTTCACGTGAAAAGGCTATAATGACGTTTCAACCAAGTTGTTTAATAAAATGATTTAGTTGAGTAACCAGATCAACATTCATCACAAATGTTTGCCTCTGAGTAAAAGACTTAGTCCGGGTTTAAAAAATAAAATTAAAAAATGTGTGTTTTAAATAAAAACCTACCAAACTTGTAATAAGCTTGAATTTCATGAAAATGTACTTAGGAATAGTTACAAAGTTTAAGGGACCGAAAAATTATTAATGTGTGGGTACAATTAAAAAGGGTAAATAAGTTCACACTTAGGTCTCGATTAAGTTGTATATTTAGTTCAAGCCCTAGACACATATTTTGTTTGTTAATGGTTTGACATGATTAAATGATTGTGTTCAAGATTAAAATCATTTCATGAAGTCAAAGTCATTGCCTCATTATTACATTGTGTGTTATATGTTTTTTATGTGTTTTGTTGTTTTGTTTGCTTATGGACAAGCAACGTTTAAGTGTGGGAATATTGATAGTGTGTAATTGCATGTATTTTAGGGTTGAATTTGTTATTTATTTAGTGTGAATTTAAGTATTGTGTGTGCATTTAAGGTGTAATTATGATAGTTTATGTGTTTTAGTGTTTTTATGGGTTAGAATAAGTCTTTAAGTTTAAATGTTATATTTTGAGGTGTCGTGATGTGTCTGTTAGTGTTTCAGGGTAAATGAGGAAGAACAACGAAGATTCGAGGAGTTTTGGCCTAAAGCCATAGGCCACGATCGTGCACAGCAGGCCACGATCGAGACAAAGAAGGAAGAGCCAGCAACAGTCAGGCCACGACCGTGCACTAGGAGCACAATTGTGACAGAGAGCGTCAAGTCAGGCCAAGATCGTGCACATTAGGCCACGATTGTGACAGAAAGGTTAAATTGTCAACCACGATTATGGCAAGTAGGGCCACGATCGTGCCCTGTGTCGGGCTAACAGAAAAAACTCAAGTTTCACAAGATTTCTTGGACCATTTAGACCCCGACTTTAACTTAGAGCCTCAAAAATATAAATAGAACATCACAAGTCAGATGGGCCAATTTTTAGAGAGCGTAGAGAGTCATGTAAGAGATTTTGATTCAGCTGATTCTGAGAGAAAACCTAGAGAGAAATCAAGAGATTGAGGAAGAAGATAAAGGAAAAGAAACACAGAGACAAGCTAGACGTGACGTACTTCCCGAAATAGGTAGTTTCCTGCTGTCACCACCTCCCCAACTCCGTTCCTTATGTATTTTCCATTTATTTCAGTTTTATTCGTGTATAGGATTGAAATAGGTGTTGAGATTCATTTATTCTGAATGTTGAGTTATTGTTTAAACTCACCTTTGGATCTTGATTTTTGAGACTAATGAAAATTGATTAATTTTGTTTTATTGAATTAATTGTGATTTCAATTCTACTCTTAATAACTTAGCGATAAGTTGAGAGGATGAGCTGGGTAAAAATAATCAATTTGGGCTAACAAAAGTTAGGTGAATTGATAGGTTAAGAATTGAATCAAGCCTATAGCATTGTGTAACGAGAGATCGAGCATAGGTTCCCCGTAGGTTAATAGACAACTAAGAACTAATTTAGGTTTTGGGCCAATTGCAAATCGAGAGATTGCAATTCCATAATTTAAATTAGGGATCATCAATTAGGGTTAAAAATTATAACTCGAGAGAGAGTAATAATTGATTAGGTTATTAATTTTGAATCAAAATCCCCTTCCTCTCACTTAGTAATTTTTAGGTTAATTTCAGATTGGGTTGTGTTATTGCTATTTTGTTACACTTCGGTACTTTAAATTCTCATAATTGATTTAATTTCTGCATTAGTTATTTGTTTAGAATTATTGTAGTTTAGGACGACCATAGATTTTAGAACTAGATTAGACTTTCTCGTGGGATCGATACCTTAGGTACTACGTGAATGACCCATGTACTTGCAGAATTTACCAAGGTTATAAATAGTAAAACTTATCACATGTAACCTTGTGAATAGTCTACAACATCACACTACGAATAGCTCTATGCTAAGTTAGTGGTGAGATCAACAGTAACGAAAACTCGTGGATAGTCAATCAGTGATATCAGAGCCATTCATCCATAGCTCGCATGGTATCAGAGCCATTGGTCCATGCCACCCGTGGTAGAGATGGATACCTTATACCACTAGATGATCTATCATCTGTAGAATTATGTAATGGATCTTAATTTTCTAAATTCTACTTCTTATGTTCTTTACATGGTTACTAATCATTCTAATAATCAAACTACTATCCTTTAGATCCCAAAGCAACTACCAGTAGTGGAGCTTGAAAAGTTGATGCCTACTAAATGGTGTTAGTAGTGTGCCCTAGGCCAATGGTCATATGTGACTTTTGTATTGACATTCTGACTTATTAATAATATATTATG
>JAOQML010126316.1:0-18387 GCA_027568935.1 Erythroxylum urbanii | reverse complement strand
ATGAGGTGTGGTAATTTACCACACCTGGACCCGTTTCTCTGGTCCGACCCGTTCTCTGGAAACGGGATGTTACAATAGTTCCGTTTGACCAGTACATGGAATCCATGAAGATTACTTATTCTATAGGTATGAAGTTCAAAATGAGATTTGAAGGTGAAGAAACTCCAGAACAGAGGTACTAATTACTTCTCCTACAGGAGTTACAAATTGTCTATAAATAAACCGCTCATGAAATTTATTATTGGCATTTTTTTCAATGTTAAAGATTTACTGGTACTGTTGTCGAAATTGAAGATGCTAATCCCAACATGTGGCAAGAGTCCAAATGGAGATGCCTGAAGGTAGTACTTAATGATTTACTGCATTACATCTATTCTAGTAGCTAAAATGTCATTTTACTTCCTTTTACATTTATGTTTGTTGGGATGAAACGAGCAGTATACCTCGTCCAAAGAGGGTTTCACCTTGGAAAATAGAACCTACAGTTCCTCCTCCTCCACTAAATCCCCTTCTAATGCCCATGCCAAAGAGACCCCGACCAAGCATGGTGCCTTCATCCTCCGACTCCTCTGTTCGACCTACAAAAGGTAATGGTCATGCAGATTTTTCATAGACATTTTCCTACAAGTTCCATGTACATCAAGTAGGCTAAGTTTTCTTAACTCGAGCTTTAGGTTCGTCTATGAATTAACTTCGACAAATCTGCTGTCAAGCTTTGAAGCAAGCTCCAATTTCTCCAATGGATTTTGTGCACCACTTGTAGATCAAACAATAGCAACTACAAATCCAACAAGAACACACGTATTACATCAAGATGAGAAGTTTAACTTACTTGCCAACTAATGGTCGTTAATGCCTAAAAGCTTATCACTTAAGTTGGCAGAGTCTAATGAAAATTTACTAACAAACCATAGGGATGTAAATAGTCAACTGCAGAGTAATACTGAATGCAGTATACTAAGTGAATACCCATCACTTTGTGGCAATAGAGTTGATATATTGAATGGAAATGGGTTGATGACTCACCCATCATTATCTCATTTTGTTAATCCCGATCATTCAAGAGATTCAGTGAAGAAGCCAACACTAGTGTAAGAGCATAAGAATGGAAAATCTGTAGATGGAAGATACAAACTCTTTGGCATTTCTCTCATCTGCATTCCAATGACACCAGAGCCAATCATAAGTGATATATTACACCTTATATTTGTATACATTTGTTTCAAATATATACATTGAAAAATGATGTCTTTCAAAACTTTTCTTATAAACTTTACTAAATAATTGTATCGTTTCTACCATATAAATTTCACAATATTCACTAACATATTTTATCAATTGATCTTTTTAGTTCATTCAACCATTGATTTGTTTTTTATTGTTTACGATAACTAAACACATGTAAAATTTCTTATTGAAACTTACTTATTTGATTAATTCTTTCAAAATAATTCAACTATTATATTTGCCCTTAAACAAAATTTAAATTTCAATGTCACAATTTTATTTTTTTCCTTAAAATTTTAGATAAAAATAACATTGATTGATTTAATATTCTTTAAATAAATTTAAGTGGACATATTAGCATGGATTATGATTGCGCATTTGCACAACCTATATCTGCTAGCGTGCTTAATTCACGAACGCCATGGAAAACAAATGCTTGTCCTACTTTACACGAAAATATCGCACACTATAAAAATTTAAAAGATTGAAAGATAAAACGAAAAGAAACTAGAAACGACCTAATTAACTTTCTGGGGTTTTGAGTCTGGCGCCAACATGAAGTCTCATGGTAATTATTGGAAGCCCTAGTTCATCTTTTGTCTTCAATAGATCGAAATTGAATATCTGTTGCAATTTGATCCATTAGGCAGAAAACGAGAAGGCTCAAATACAGCTGCCATGCTTGCTTCGTTGATGGGGAAGAGAGAGAAACTTCAAGAAGATCTATTTAGCGTTGAGAAACAGGTCAATATTACTCTTTTCATTCAAAGGAAGTATTGATTTTTATTTGACCCACACACACACATATATTTGTAAATGAACTAGGGTTTCTTTTTTCTTGAATGAAATAGGTTTATGAATTGGAATCGAGCTACTTGCAAGACTCCGTCCATTTCGGGACTGCACTGAAAGATTTTGGAGGTTTTGTAGCGTTGTCGAAGAGCGGCTCCAAGTAACTATTCATCACTGATACTTCCTTCCTTTGTTGACTGTATTACTATCTATGATTGTACGCTTTTTTTCTGGTATGTTTTGCTGTTAACTTCGACCATTTGTTTAATTGGGGAACTTGTTTTTATTGAAAATTTGGATCCTTTATTTGCATTTTCCAGTTTGTCAGCTTTGTTCATGGTTTGGCAGCAAATTCACATTGTTTTTATTGAAAATTCACATTGTTAAGGGCGAAACTTAGTTTCTTGGCAGCAAATTTTTGTTTTTCTTGATGGGGGTAATGGTTTCATATTTCTATTTCTTCTTATTTGTGTTGTTTCCTTAAAGTAGAGGATTGTTCTATCTATCCTTAAAAATAAGCTTAATAAATTATGTAAAGATATGTGTATCTATCTTCACAATGGGCTAAGATAAGAAGGGCTCAAAGTTTTGTGCTTTAAACAATCTTCTCTAGATAATTCATAGCAAATGGAGCATTTTGAGCTAGTATAAAGAAATTATCCCTTTTGATCTGGACTATAAAACTTTAAGTTAAATCCTTCAATAAAATTGCAAGTCTAAAACAATACATTATAACCTGTTTCCTTTCCTACAAAGGATATATGTGGAAAGGAGTCTCCCTTAAATAATGAGGGTTGGGAGTTATAGTGCTTCCAGTTCTTTTCTATCATTCTTTGATATAAGAAAAAGCTAAATGTCAAACTTTATGTTTGTTACAGAATATAGCAGTTACGTAATTATAGGGATTATATAGTTAATGTAAATATCATAGTTATAGGAATTTAGCATGATTATGGGGATTATTTTCCTAGTTTAAACCTATGCATTCCTATATAAATAGTTGTATTATTCCAAGTAAAATACAGAAAACTTCTTCTCATTCTTCCCATGGTATCAGAGCCTGGTCGTGTTTCTGGGTCTCTTCCATAGTTTTCTGTCTTTCGTTTTCTGCCCTATCGTAAGGCAGTATACTGACAATGTGGGTGATACATTTTTTGGAGAAATTTTTTCTCACCTCCTCCTTCATAAGACACTACTGGTCCCGATCGGTCATCCCCTAAAATTCTGTCGTCGGATCTTGAGCGCATGACCTTTCCTGGAAACCGTTTCGACGCGCCGGTGCATGAGCCGCCGTCTTCCGAATTGGTTTCTTCCTCTGACGTCGCCTCCTCTGTCCCTGTTTGAATATCCTATCAGTTTTGGGGTATTGCTGGTCTGTGTCGCTGTAGAAGACAACAGTAGCTCTCTTTTGTTTTTGAGTGCTTCTGATTTTTGTAGCCCCCTCTGTTATGTTGGTGTGGCTGCTGTGATATTTCTGTGGTGTTGCTGAATATTTTTGATTTACGTAGTGGTATTTGCGTAGTGGAGAAGCATCTTGTTCTAAACAGTCTGAGGTATCCTCTTTTTTGTTTCTGCCGTTTCTTTCCTCCTTTATCTGCTTAATATTGTCAGTTGGAAAATGGCTAAGAGTAGTGATATGGGTGGAGATAAGAAGACTATTACTGAAATTACGTTGGGTTCATCCAGAATTACTGATAGGAAATTGATTGGAAGGAAAAATTGTACACAGTGGAAAAGAACTATTCGCAGATTTGTGACTAGTTTAGATTGAGAAGATCATTTAACTAGTAATCCGCCTCCTAAGATTGATGTTGTTACTCGGAAGAAACGGTTAATGGAGGATTATAAATTGTTTAATCAAATCCAAAATACTCTAGACCTAACTGTTGATGATGTTGTGAATCATTGTGATAGTGCCAAAGAACTATGAGAATATTTGGAATTTTTGTATGCTTGCAAACAAGATCTGTCTCATGTTCATGAATTACTGTTAAAGATTTATCGAGCGGAGCAAAGAGGTTGCTCCCTGTTTCAGTACTATTCTGAGGTAAAACAAGCCTTTAAAGAAAAGGGAGCCATGTTTCCAATTGTTGCTGACATAAAGCAAATGCAAGAACAAGAGCAGATTGTGGTACGGTGTTTCTTAACAGGGTTGAGTTCTAAATATGACGTGGCACACACACAATTGTTAACTAGTGAGACGCTTCCTTCCTTTATGGAAGTATATGCTCGTTTGCTTCGAGTTTGTAAAGATGGAGATGTGACTTCTGATATGGTGACCAATGACTCAGTAGCATTAATGAGCAATGTTTCAAATAATAATCGTGGTGGCAATGGTGGGAACAATAGTGGTTCTGTTACTGGGAACAGTGGTACCCCTCGCACTTGTAATTATTGTGGAGTCAAAGGACATATCAAGAAGAATTGTTGGAAACTATCATTTCGGCCGCTCATGATTTGCAACAACATCTCCTGCGACATCAGCTTTGGCTAATGCAGGTAACCCTGTTGCCTATCTCTCCACCTCATCTCGTAGTTGGGTTATTTACTTAGGTGCTACTGATCATATGACTAACAACACATGTATTCTCTCTTATTTCAAATCTACTGTTGATTTGCCTTGTGTTACTTTAGCCAATGGATCCACCGCTTCTGTAATTGGGCGTGGGATAGCAAACCCAACAAATTCTCTCCTATTATCCTCTGTTTTATGTTTATCACAATTTCCTTTTAACTTATTATCTGTTAGCCAACTCACCAAAAGTCTCAACTGTTGTGTTGTTTTCTATCCCAATTATTGTCATTTTTAGGATCTTGGGACGAAGCAGATTATTGGTAAGGGGCATCTGGTGAATGGCCTGTATGTTCTTGATTCAACTTCTGAGACAGTACCTCGATTGATTGCTTGCACAAGCTCATCTTCCCTTTTGCAACTTCATTGTCGTTTTGGTCATCCGTCTATCACAGTTTTACGAAAGTTATGTCCTAGTCTTAAACAAGAATTTGTCGAGTGTGAAGCTTGTCAATTTGCTAAACATCATAGGGCTTCTTACTCTTCTAGACTGATAAACGAATTGAGTCCTCCTTTTACTTGGTGTATACTGATGTATGGGGTCTTAGTCGTATTCCATCCAAATCTGGTTTTCGTTATTTTGTGACATTTATTGACGATTATTCTCGGGTTATTTGGCTTTATTCTATGAAATCTCGATCAGAATTGTGTGCCTTTCATGCTGAAATTAAGACTCAATTCAACAAATCCATCTGCATTTTGAGAAGTGATAATGATAAAGAATATGTTTCCTATGCTTTTCAATCTTATCTCTCTCGGCATGGTATTATCATTAGTCATCATGTATTGTTAACCCTCAACAAAATGGTATAGCAGAGCGAAAGAATCGTCACTTGTTAGAAGTTGCCTGGGCATTGATGTTCCATATGCACGTCCCAAAAGTCTTCTGGGCCAATGCAGTTTCTACTGATTGTTTCCTAATCAACCGAATGCCTTCTTTTGTTATTGACGGTTAGATTCCATATTCCCTTCTCTTTCCGTCGTATACATTGTTCCCTCTTGCTCGAATATTTGGGTGTACTTGGTTTGTTCAAAATATGCGACCACAGGTCTCAAAATTGGATCCTAAATCACTCAAGCGTGTCTTTCTGGGATATGCTCGTGCTCAAAAAGGATATCGTTACTCTTCTTTGTTGGGTCGTTACTTGGTCTCTACTGATGTTACTTTCGAGAATACCTCCTCCTTTGCTTCTCCTGTGCCTTCTTCTTCGCACTCTAGCGATTCAGGGGACGATTTTCTTATTTATACTTTCAGTTAACAGGTAGTTTTCCCTCCCTCTCGACTTGTTATTTGTCAGGTTTATTCTCCACGTGTGCAACAGTCTATTGAGGTACCTCCCATCGACTAGAACATGGACCTGACCCATTCTACTTCATTTCTAGATTCCTCACCACTACCTGATGCTAGTCTTTATCTTCCTATTGCTCTTCGTAAAGGTAAACGCACATGCACTTACCCTGTTTCTTCTTTTGTATCTTATCATGCTTTATCTCCTTCCTGCAAGTCTTTTGTAGCCTCCTTAGACTTTGTTGTTGTCCCAACGTTCCTTGTTGAAGCACTAGCTCATGATGGTTGGCAAGTTGCAGTGAAGGAAGAAATGATGGCTTTAGAGCAGAATCATACTTGGGATCTTGTGCCTCTTCCTTCAGAGAAACGGGCTATTGGATGTAAGTGGGTGTTCACTGTTAAAATGAATCTTGATGGTTCTGTTGCTCGATTAAAAGCTCGGTTGGTTGCTAAAAGATATGCTCAAACATATGAGATGGATTATTCAGAGACTTTCTCTCTAGTTGCAAACTTTCTTTTGTCTGCCTGTTTATCTCCTTGGCTGCCACTTACATTTGGGCACTTCACCAACTTGATGTGAAGAATGCTTTCTTACATGGGGATTTATCTGAAGAGGTTTTCATAGAGCAACCACCTGGATTTGCTGCTCAGGGGGAGTCAGGGAAAGTGTACAAATTACGGAAGTCTCTGTATGGCTTGAAGTAACCGCCTTGTGCTTGGTTTGGAAGATTTAGTATTGTAATGATTGAGTTTGGCTTGCGAAGAACTGCATATGATCACTCAATTTTCTTTGCATCATTTAGCTCTGGGTGCATTTTATTGGTTGTATATGTAGATGATATAGTGATCACCGGAAGTGATGAAGCAGGAATCACAAGGTTGAAAGCGTTCCTTGGGACTCATTTTCAGACAAAGGATTTAGGACCATTGAAATACTTCTTAAGAATTGAAGTTTCTTGTAGTCATAAAGGGATCTATATATCTCAAAGGAAATATTGTCTGAATTTATTAGATGATGCTGGCTTTATTGAGGCAAAGACGTGTGATGCGCCTATGATACCAAATGTGAAGTTAAAAGTTGAAGATGGAGACTTACTTGTGAATCTTGAAAAATATAGGAAAATTGTGGAAAAATTGAACTATCTTATTATCACTCGTCCTGGTATTACCTTTCCAGTAAGTGTTGCATGGCAGTTCATGTCATCTCCTAGAACCTCACATTGGGATGTTGTTATTCATATTTTGAGATGTCTAAAAGGTGCGCTAGGACGTGGCATCTTATATCGAAATAATGGTATAGAAGGATTTACAGATGCTGACTATGCAGGAGATCTTTCAGACAGGTGCTTTACCACAGGTTACTGTGTTTTTTGTTGGAGGCAATCTTGTTTCTTGGAAGAGCAAGAAACAACGTGTTGTATCCCGATCAAGTGCAGAATCTGAATATACCGCTATGGCGTAGACTACATGTTAACTCATATGGTTACGTCATTTACTTGGTGAGATTGGATTTGTTCAATCTAAACCAATGAACTTATGGTGTGACAATAAAGCAGCAATCTATATTGCAAATAATCTTGTGTTTCAAGAGAGAACTAAGCATATAGAAGTCGATTGTCATTTTACCTGGGAAAAGCTAGAAGATGGATCAATCTCAACTCAACATGTCAAAACAGGGAGCCAATTGGTTGATGTGTTCACCAAAGTATTATCGGGAAATCGAGTTAATTATATTTGTAACAAGCTGGGCATGATTAATATCTATGCTCCAGCTTGAGGGGGAGTGTTACAGAATATATCAGTTACGTAATTATAGGGATTATGTAATTAATGTAAGTATCATAGTTATAAGGATTTAGCATGATTATAGGGATTATTTTCCTAGTTTAAACCTATGTATTTAGTATAAATACCTGTAATATTATTCTAAGTAATATACAGAAAACTTCTTCTTATTCTTCTCATGGTATCAGAGCCTAGTTGTGTTTCTGGGTCTCTTCTGTAGTTTTCTATAAATTGTTTTATGCCCTATTGTGACATAGTATACCAACAGTGTGGGTGGTACATTTTTTGGAGAAATTTTTTCTCAGCTCCTCCTCCATAAGACACTATTGGTGCCGATCGACCATCCCCTAAAATTCGGTTGTCGGATCTTGAGCTCATGACCCATACATGCCACACAGCCTCAAATGTCGTCCCCTCTCCCCGACACCTGAGGGCACGTGAGCCACTGTCTTCTGCACTAGTTTCTTCATCCGGCATTGCCTTCTCTGTCCCTATCTGGATATCCTGTCAATTTTAGGGTATTGTTGGTCTGTGTTGGTGTAGAAGACAACCGCAACTTCCTTCTATTTTTGAGTGCTTATAATTTTCGTAGCTTCCTTTTACTGTGTTGGTTTAATTGGTGTCGCTGCTGGAATATTTATGTGGTGTTGCTGAATGTTTTGGATTTACGTATAGATATTTACATAGTGGAGAACCATCTTGTTCTAAACAGTCCGAGGTATCCCTTTTTTGTTTCTGCTGTTTCTTTCCTCCTTTATCTGCTTAATGTTGTCAATTGGAAAATGGCTGAGAGTAGTGATATGGGTGGAGATAAGAAGACAATTTCTAAAATTACGTCAGGTGCATCTAGAATTACTGATAGAAAATTGATTGGAAGGAAAAATTATGCTCATTGGAAAAAAACTATTCACAAATTTGTGACTAGTTTAGATTTAGAAGATCATTTAACTAGTAATTCGCCTCTTAAGATTGATGTTGTTGCTCGGAAGAAATGCTTAATGGAGGATTATAAATTGTTTAATCAAATCCATAATACTCTAGACCTAACTGTTGATGATGTTATGAATCATTGTGATAGTGTCAAAGAACTATGGGAATATTTGGAATTTTTGTGTTCTTGCAAACATGATCTGTCTTATGTTCATGAACTACTGTTAAAAATTTATCGAGTGGAACAAAGAGGTCACTCCCTATTTTAGTACTATTTTGAAGTAAAACAAGCCTTTGAAGAAAAGCAAGCCATGTTTCTAATTGTGGCCGATATAAAGTAAATGCAAGAACAAGAGGAGCAGATTATGGTACAATGTTTCTTAACAGGGTTGGGTCTTGAATATGATGTGGTGTGCAAACAATTGTTAACTAGTGAGACACTTCCTTCCTTTATGGAAGTATATGCTTGTTTGAGATGTGTCTTCTGATATGGTAACCAATGACTTAGTGGCATTAATGAGCAATGCTTCAAATAATAATCGTGGTGGTAACGATTGGAACAATAGTAGTTCTGTTGTCGAGAACAGTGGCACCCCTCGCACTTGTAATTATTTCAGAGTCGAAGGACATATCAAGAAGAATTGTTGGAAATTACATAGTAAGCCTCCCAAATACTCGGGTAAGAATAATAACAAAAAATTTAAATGTGGCTACTCAGGATGGCATCCTACCCCTTCCTCAGTCACCCTTTCCTTTTATCACGATATCAATAGATGAGTATACCCGTTTAACCAATGCCTATCAACAAATTTCGATCACTCATGAGTCGTAACATCCATCTCCTGCGACATCAACTTTAGCTAATACAGGTAACCCTGTTGCCTGTCTCTCCACTTCATCTCACAGTTGGGTTATTGACTCAGGGGCTACTGATCATATGACTGGCAACACAGGTATTCTCTCTTATTTCAAATCTATTATTGATTTACCTTGTGTTACTTTAGCCAATGGATTTACCACTTCTGTAATTGGGCGTGGGATAACAAACCCAACAAATTCTCTCCCATTATCCTCTATTTTATGTTTATCACACTTCCCTTTCAACCTATTATCTGTCAGCCAATTCACCAAAAGTCTCAAATGTTGTGTTGTTTTCTATCCCAATTATTTTTTTCAGGATCTTGGGATGAAGCAGATTATTGGTAAGGGGCGTCTGGTGAATGGCTTGTATGTTCTTAATTCAAGTTCTGAGACAGTACCTAGATCGATTGCTTGCACAAGCTCATCTTCCCTTTTACAACTTCATTGTCGTTTTGGTCATCTGTATATCACAGTTTTACGAAAGTTATGTCCCAGTTTGAAACAAGAATCTGCCTTGGAGTATGAAGCTTGTCAATTTTCTAAACATCATAGGGCTTCTTATTCTCCTAGACTAAATAAACAAGATGCGCCTTTCTTTTACTTGGTGCATACTGATGTATGGGGACCTTGTCCTATTCCATCTAAATCTGGTTTTCATTATTTTGTGACATTTATTGATGATTATTCTTGGGTTACTTGGTTTTATCTTACAAAATCTCGATCAGAATTGTTTACTATATTTTGTGCCTTTCATGCTGAAATTAAGACTCAATTTAACAAATCCATTTGCAATTTGAGACGTGATAATGCTAAAGAATATGTTTCTCATACTTTTCAATCTTATCTCTCTCAGCATGATATTATTCATCATTCATCATGTATTATTACCCCTCAACAAAATGGTGTAGCAGAGCGAAAGAACCATCACTTGTTAGAAATTGCCCAGGCACTAATGTTCCATATGTAGGTCCCAAAAGTTTTCTGGGTAGATGCATTTTCTACTTCTTGTTTCCTAATCAACTGAATGCCTTCTTCTGTTCTTGACGGTCAGATTCCATATTCCCTTCTCTTTCCCTCATATACATTGTTCCCTCTTGCTCCCCAAATTTTTGGGTGTACTTGCTTTGTTCAAGATAAAAGACCTCAGGTCTCGAAATTGGATCCCAAATCGCTCAAGTGTGTCTTTTTGGGATATTCTCGTGCTTAAAAAGGATATTGTTATTACTCTCCTTCATTGGGTCATTACTTGATCTCTACTGATGTTACCTTTTTCAAGAATACCCCCTTCTTTGGTTCTCTTGTGCCTTCTTCGCATATTAGCGATTAAAGGGATGATTTTCTTATTTATACTGTTAGTAAATAGGTAGTTTCTCCTTCATCTCGACTTATTATTCGTTAGGTTTATTCTCAATGTGTGCAACAATCTATTGAGGCACCTCCCATCGACCAGGACATGGACCCGATCTATTCTACTTCATCTCCAGATTCCTCACCACTACCTGATGCTAGCTTTTATCTTCCTATTGCTTTGTAAAGGTAAATGTGCATGCACCTACCCTAATTCTTCTTTTGTAACTTATCATGCTTTATCTCCCTCCTCAATGTCTTTTGTAGCCTCCTTAGACTCTGTTGCTATCCTAATGTCCCTTGTTGAAGCACTGGCTCATGATGGTTGGCAAGCTGCAATGAAGGAAGAAATGATGACCTTAGAGCAGAATCATACTTGGGATCTTGTGTCCCTTCTTTAAGAGAAACGAGCTATTGGCTATAAGTGGGTGTTCACTGTTAAAATGAATCCTGATGGTTTTGTTGCTCAATTGAAAGCTCGGTTGGTTGCTAAAGGATATGCTCAAACATATAGGGTGGATTATTCAGAGACTTTCTCTCCAGTTGCAAAACTTTCTTCTGTCTGCCTGTTTATCTCCTTAGCTGCCACTTACAATTAGGCACTTCACCAACTTGATGTGAAGAATGCTTTCTTACATGGGGATTTATCTAAAGATGTTTACATGGAGCAACCACCTAGATTTGTTGCTCAGGGAGAGTCAGGGAAAGTGTGCAAATTACGGAAGTCTCTGTATGGCTTGAAGCAATCACCTCGTGCTTAGTTTTGGAAGATTTAGTGCTGTAATGATTGAGTTTGTTTTGCGAAGAAGCACATATCATCGCTCAGTGTTTTTTGCATCATCTAGTTCTGGGTACATTTTATTGGTTGTATATGTGGATGATATAATGATCACTGGAAGTGATGAAGTAGGAATCACAAGGTTGAAAGCATTCATTGGGACTCGTTTTCAGACAAAGGATTTAGGACCATTGAAATACTTTTTAGGAATTGAAGTTTCTCACAGTCATAAAGGGACCTATCTATCTCAAAGGAAATATTGTCTGGATTTATTAGATGATGTTGGCTTTATTGAGGCAAAGATATGTGATGCGCCCATGATACCAAATGTGAAGTTAAAAGTTGAAGATGGAGACGTACTTGTGAATCCTGAAAAATATAGGAAAATTGTGGAAAAATTGAACTATCTTACCATCATTCGTCCCGATATTGCCTTTCCAATAGGTGGTGTAAGTCAGTTCATGTCATCTCCTAGAACCTCACATTGGGATGCTGTTATTCATATTTTGAGATATCTAAAAAGTGTTCCAGGACGTGGCATCTTATCTCGAAATAATGGTCACCACACTATAGAAGGATTCACAGATGCTGACTATGCAGGAGATCTTTCAGATAGACGCTCTACCATAGTTTACTATGTTTTTGTTGGAGGCAATCTTGTTTCTTAGAAGAGCAAGAAACACAGTGTTGTATCTCGATCAAGTGTAGAATCCAAATATAGGGCCATGGCGTAGACTACATGTGAACTCATATGGTTATGTCATTTACTTGGTGAGATTGGGTTTGTTCAATCTAAACCAATGAACTTATGGTGTGACAATGAAGCAGCAATATATATTACAAATAATCCTGTGTTTCATGAGAGAACCAAGCATATAGAATTCGATTGTCATTTTACCCAGGAAATGCTAGAAGATGGATCAATCTTAACTCAACATGTCAGAACAGGGAGTCAATTGGCTGATGTGTTCACCAAAGCATTACCGGGGAATCAAGTTAATTATATTTGTAACAAGCTAGGCATGATCAATATCTATGCTCCAGCTTGAAGGAGAGTGTTATAGAATTATTAAGTTTTGTAATTATAAGGATTATGTAGGTAATGTAAATATCATAGTTAT
The DNA here is from genome assembly GCA_027568935.1 of Erythroxylum urbanii. NCBI lineage: Eukaryota > Viridiplantae > Streptophyta > Magnoliopsida > Malpighiales > Erythroxylaceae > Erythroxylum > Erythroxylum urbanii. The sequence continues at coordinate 5,686 of JAOQML010126316.1, read as the reverse complement.
AGGGATTTAGCATGATTATAGGGATTATTTTCCTAGTTTAAACCTATGTATTTAGTATAAATACCTATAATATTATTCTCAGTAATATACAGAAAACTTATTCTCATTCTTCTCATTCATTAATATCAATTAATGCACGTTTACTTCCTTGTTGTAACAGGTTGGCTAAACCAAAAGATGATGAATATAAAAGAGTTCTTAGAAACTTTCAAAAAGGTGGAAATCAATATACCACTTTTGGAAGCCATTAAGTAAGTTTCGAAATATGCAAAACTCTTAAAGGATTTGTGCACAAATAAAAGGAGAGAATAATTTTGGATAAGAATGTATCAGCTGTGATAAATAGAAAATTACCAGAAAAATGCAAAGATCTAGGTATTTTTACACTTCCGTGTGTTATTGGTAATAAAAAAATTGAGCATGCCATACTAGACTTAAGTGCATCTATTAATGTCATGCCCTACTTAATTTATCGAGCTTCAAATCTGAATTCTTTGCAAGAAACTAATGTGATAATCCAACTAACTGATCATTCGTATGTGCGTCCTATTGGAGTTATTAAGGATGTTTTAGTCCAAATTAATGGTTTGGTATTTCCAGTGGATTTTTACATCTTGAAAATGGTTGGAGATAGTGTAGAACATTAAGCTTCGATTCTATTCAGTAGGTCGTTTATGAAGATGACCAAGACGAAAATGAATGTGGATGAGGGTACTCTTTCTGTAGAGTTTGATGGAGAGATAGTAAAGTTCAATATTTTTGAATAAATAAAATACCTAATGATCTTCAATCTATCTATCATTTGGATATTTTGGATTAATTTATGTAGGATATGTTTAAAGAAGAGAGTGTTGAAGACATGTTAGAATGTAAGGCTCAATCGGAAATGAACAAGCAAATTGATGAAACTTATGAAGTTGTAGAATCATTGTCAGCAATGCTAATAGATTTGAAAATTTTAAATGATGAACTTACTATAACTCATAAGAAAATCTTACCTTTTGTTTTGTAGGCTCTGAAGATAGAATTAAAGGTGTTACCTAATCGCCTAAAGTATGTCTATTTAGGTGATGAAAAGTCATTACCCATAATCATTTAAAAAAGGTTGACTAAAGAGAAAGAGTAAGGACTAGTGGCACTATTTATGGAATACAAAATTGCAATTACATGAAAGTTTTGGAAGAACCAGCCACGTCGAGCATAACGACGTTAAACAATGGCACTTTTCGGGAGGCAATCCAAAATATGATTGTTTTATTTTATTTTATTTTGTTTTAGTTATATATAACTTGCATTTGATTGCTTTTGAAAACTAAATTATTGGCCTAAAGGAAAAAGGAGGTCTTAAAATTTCAGACTACTAAATCTCATAAGGCGAGATCTCACCTTATGTAATTTAGTATTTTGGAGTGAAGACCTTAAAATTCCAGACTACTAAATCTCATAAGGCGAGATCTCATCTTATGTAATTTAGTGTTCTGGAATTCCAGATTACATGTTTTGAATTTTTTTTAAATTTAATTATTTACTTTCTTTATTTACTTAAATATTTTTTACTTTTTTTGAAAAAACGTAATATTCTTGTTTGTCTTTGAAAGAAGTTAAAAGAAAATTTCCAACTGCAAGTAGCCCTCCCCTACACAGGAGCCCAAAGCTCCACCACAAAAGCACCTTCATGGCCCCCACTCTTTTTTTAATTTGTAATTAAATTCTTTTGTTTTCTTTTTCGTTCAATTTTAATTACTATTATGTTGTTTTTAATCTTTTTCCAAGTAGTTTTTGTTTATCTTGTTCAGTATTATGGGGCATCCTAAAGCTAATACCAAGGCTGTAGCAAAAGTAAAATTGCTGATGAATGCTAATTCACACCCTCAATCTGTGGCAAATTATGAAATCTGTACTAAAAAGAAGTGTGCGTGGATAATTTTTAGATACTCACAATTCAGGAGAGTCCTGAGTGTTGTGCTTTATTTTTCTGATTATCTTTGTTGAGTTGTGGGTATCTTATGCATACATTAGGGACAATGTATGATTTAGGTGTGGGGGGAGAGAGATTTTGTTATGATAAACTTTGTGATTTGTGCTTGGATTTATGATATGTTGATTCATATATTAATTATTCCTTGTGATAGCTTCAAAATTTTCTGATTGTTGTTTATGAATAATTCTTAAGTTAGGATGCATTTTCAATTTAAGATCTAATGCATGAGAAAGACAAGCATGATTATTGTTTTCATTAAATTTTTTCAAGTTACTCATTGGTTTTGTTAAATGAAAAGAATGCAAGACTTGATGTAATTTTTGACACCTACATGAGCTTTGAGTCTAAGAGCATTCATCATATATATCTTTTTGTTATATGTTATCAAACATAGCTTGTTTATGCTAGAACTTGCTTTTGAATACATGTTGAGATCACATTTTTGTTGAATTTGTGTTTAAAGATGATGAGGACATTTAGGATAACCATTTTTTGACCTATACAAAGCTACCTCACTTTTTATCCTTAGAAAACCAATTTGAGCCTTAACCTTTCTTTATTGCATAATAACCTTGTTACAAGCTGAATTTACCTTTTTTTTGTTGATATCCTTCATAATTTTGAACCCCTAAATTGAAGGACTTGTATCAAACTTATTTGCATAGGATTTTGACTATTTCTATAAAAATTTAATTAGATGATTCAAGTTGCATTGTTTTGATTTTTTATAGAATGGAGGAGAAGTATTAAAAAACAAAAAAGAAAAATCTCCTCTTTGATATTTTTGTTTAAAAAAGAAAAAAAAGAAAAAAGAAGAAAAAGAAAAGAAATGAAATAAAAAGGCAAAGTGATGGAAAGAGATGTCATTTGAACCAAGTGAATTTTGATTTAAGTTGAAACTTGTGTGGATAAGTTTGTATGATTCCCTTCAATTATTTAGCCAAAAAGTTCCTTTTATCATACCTTACCTAAGCCACATTACACCCCTTACAAAGCCCTTTTGATTTATACATTAGGTTCATTTTGTTTAGTGGTGGAGATATGATTCTTGAGTAAGCTTATGGAAATAACTTGCTATGTTTTGATCTGAGAGCTTAATGAGCCCTAAACATTTTAAGCGTATAGAGTGAAATCCTTATGAGGTTGTCAAGTCTTGTTTATTTGATTTTGATGGAATTGATGATATGCTATGTTTTAACAATGTGTCCTATGAGTCTTATTCTCTTGATTGTTATTTTATCTTAACCCTTAAATGCGAATTAGCTTTTGGAAATTTTTAGATGACATGAAAGGAGATGAGAGGTTGTTATGAAGATGATTAATGTATTGAATTGATTTATGCTTGAGGATAAGCATGAGTTCGATATAGGGGAATTTGATAAGATCTTATCTTGCTATATTATTTGATATTATCTCCTTTGTTTTAGATTTATTTTGATGCTTAAGTATGGAAATTAATGTTTGTTTTATTTTAGGAGATGAAACATGAAGATTGCATTAAATTGGAACTTTATTGATGATAATCACAAATTTTGGATAAACTGAAGAGATTGATGTAGTAGATAAGATTGATCACTTGAAGAGTTGGAGTTTGACTGGAAAACTTCTTCTTATCCTTATCACTTAGGAATTTGAATTTGTTTTAAATAAACATCTTTACAAGTTAGAGTTAGATTAGGATTAGATTAGAAAACTGTATAAAAGGGACATTCCTCACAACAGAAAAAGGTTCTCTCTTCCTACGTTTTTAGTAATTTTTTATCTTTCTTCTATTTTTGTCATTAGAGTGAAAGTCATGTGTGGCTAAACTCATCGTTTTGATTCAAGGGGATTGCTATTCTAGTTGTAACCTTGTAAGGTTTTGTGTTTCAAACTTTTATTCACGTTTTAATTCAAGTATTTCTTGTTTTGATTTCTCATATTTCATGATTTGACAATTTAATTTAATATTGATTATTCTATAACTATCTAGGAATTTATTGATCCGTAATTGTCATGAAGGATTGGTACAAGTAGCAAATATGTTGTGAATTTTCATATTTAACTTATGATAAACAAGAAAACTAAATTAAATAGTTGCAGCTATCTTGATAATTTAATTTAGGGTTTAGTCTTTTTCATGAAGCTTATTGCTATTATTTATTTGATATGGAATGCTATCACATCTAGTCAATGGGTGGGTGATAAGTTTTGGTTTGGACGCTGAGTTTGAACCAATTAATATAGGAAAATTTGAGGCTTATTATGACTATCCTAATATGTTTCGAACTAATTGCTTGAATCGTGAAAATATTCCTTTAGACCAATGATCAATGTTACAATTAAATGAGATCTTTCTCTTGAATCAGAGTTTTGTAATCTTGACTTTCTTATTTTTAAATTCAGTTGATTTAATTTGTTTTCGTATTAATTTCAGTTAATCAATTATTTAATCAAACCCCATTTATTTTTATTACTTGAAATTAAGAAGCTAGTGTTTAGTTCTCTAAGGATTCGACCTGGTTCCACGACTACTACAAAAGTTTAGAGAATTACAATTATTTTGGAGGCTTCGACAACCTGACCAAACAGTAATGAAGTTAAACATACAAGCTACTATTAAAATAATGATTAGCTTCCCCTCTTATTAAGAATAAAAGACAAAGAAATATCCATGAAGATAACATAGATTTACTTAAGCATATCACATAAAGTGCAAGATGGAAGAAATACAAGGATGATAAAACAATCACTCCTCCTAAATTTAATATCAACAAACTTTCTCCTTTTTGGAATCATCAAAAATAATTAAAAAATGCATAACGTAATGTGTCATGCATCAAGCTAACTTGGTTAAAAGATAAATTTGATCAAGATTGCCAATCTTTCTCATTAAAAAGTGCTATTGAATATTAAAAAATTCAAAACAAAAGGTTAATTTTCATAGAGATATCTTTAATTATGTCTAATTTGAAAAATCTCTAATGTAGGCATGATGCCTAAATTGAAAATTTCAATTAAAAACACCAAAGGTAAAATTTCACAAAATTAATAGTTAGAATTGTAATAAATAAAACATAATTGCAATATCCAACAATCAATTTCAAAAAAAGAATATATAAATTTGAAGGCCCCTGTATAGAAATATGAAAAAGTTCCAAAATACTAAAATTGAATAAAATTAAAGATTTATCAATATAATTGAAGAGGAAACAACCTAAACTTCTTTTACAATTCAACTATGAAGGCATAATCTTAATTAACAAAAATTTTGAAAATTTCAATTATAAAAATTAAAAATGATATGTTTTCAATTTGATGTAGCTCAATGATATTTTGATGCAATGAGGGATGATAATTTTCAAGGAAAACAATGAATTGTCTGGTTTTTCAGAAAATATGAATAATTAAGATGAAAAGTAGAAGAAAAGAAGATAAATAATGCTTCAAAGTGAAGACTGTAGACCTACACCTTTATTTGTCGGCCAATGTGTGTGGTTGTCCAAACTTATCAACCAACTATGATAAAAATTCACTCGAATAAAAGAATGTCAGATATTGGAACATTGGTCGATCACTGAGGGACATTGGATGACCAATGGGACTATTTAGGTGACCAGATATGTAACATCCCGTTTTCATATAACGAGTTGAATTATAGAAATTGATACACGTGAGAGCAATCGGAGAAATTAGGAAAACACATCTCATGCTCATGCATTTGTG
>JAOQML010126311.1:0-18392 GCA_027568935.1 Erythroxylum urbanii | reverse complement strand
AAAAAAATTTATACCGACTTTTGTTTAGTGAAGTGATGTGACACGCCACCCTCGCGGGGCACGGATTCGGATATCACCGTCGATGTCGGATTCGGGTCCAGTCAGGAGTTGGGGTGTTACACACATCCTCCACTTGGAATCCTTCATAGAAGGGTTTTAGTCGATGACCATTGACTTTGAATTTCTTATTTGTCTGTAAGCTTTTAATTTTAACTACACTACGTGAAAACACAATAGTAACAACAAAAGGTCCAATCCAACGGGAACACAATTTACCTGGGAAAAGCATAAGTTATGAATAGTACAGAAGAACTTTTTTCCAACAACAAAATTCTTCCTAATAATCATCTTATCATGAAATTGTTGTCTTTTCCTCATAAATTTTTGCGTTCTCGTAGGAGTCCAGAATTCTTAAAGTTGCAGTTGCAGTTTTCATTGTTCACGTATTATGTCCATCTTCATATTGCATTGTTTAATGGACCAAAAGGATTTCTACTCAATTTCCACTGGAAGACGACACAAATTTTTTTAAATCATTTGGTATGGAGACATGTGAATTGGTGTCTTATATGCTGTCCTATATGCCCAAAGAACATCATTAAGTCATTGACTCCAATCTCTAGCATTTGGGCTCACTATTTTCTTAAGGATGGACTTGATTTCTCTATTTGACACCTTAGCTTGCCCGTTTATTTGTGGATGATAGGTCATAGATACTATATGAGTGACACGGTACTTCTTTAAAAGATTTCCCACCAATCAGTTGTAAAAATGAGTACCCCTGTCGCTAATCAATGCTCGTGGTGTTCCAAACCTAGCAAAAATGTTAAGACTTGTCAAATTATGCAACAACTTTAGAATCATCAATCCTAGTGGCTTTAGCTTCCACCCATTTAGAAACATAATCCGTAACTAAAAAAATGTAAACAAAACCAAAAAAAAGAAATGGTCCTATAAAATCGATTCCCTATGTATCAAAGATTTCATATACAAGTATTGGAGATAAAGGCATTTGATCTCTATGGGATAAGTTACCATGTTTCTAGCATTGTTCACACGTTTTGCAGAAAATATAGGAATCTTGAAATATGTTTGGCCAATAAAAACCACCTTCAAGTATTTTTCCTAGCAGTTCTATTAGGCCCAAAATGGTAACCACAAGCATAAGAATGAAAAAATTTCAAAATCCATTCATATTCATGTTCTGGCACACATCTCCTAATCACTTAGTCAGAACAACACTTCCATAATTGAGGATCATCCCAAATATAATATTTTGACTCACTCTTTATTTTATTATGTTTAGCCTTACTCAAATCATTAGGTATCTCATGGTTCACTAGATAGTTCATAATATCAGCGTACCATGGAACCTTACCTTGCTTGCATCCCTCATCAGACTCAAAGGGCACATCTTTTTGTAATAATTGACATAGTTTTGTTGAGATCCTACTAAAGTCTTTGACAAACCTACTATAAAAAACTGCATCTCTAAGAAAAGAATGCACCTCCCTCACATTTATGGATAGGATAAGTTTTACAAAATTTCTACCTTAGCTTTATTGACCTCAATACCTTTAGATGAGATAACATGTCCCAAAACTATTCCTTATTCAACTGTAAAATGAAAAATTTCATGATTGAGAACAAGATTAGTTTCGATGCATTGTTTAAGTACATAATTCAGATTATCCAAGCATGCATCAAATGAATCCCCATAGACAATAAAATCATCCATAAAAACCTCAATAACGCGCTCAACATACTTAGAAAAAACACTTACCATGCATCTTTGAAAGGTGGCTAGGACATTGCAGAGTCTAAACGGCATCTTTATATAGGCAAATGTACTAAATGGGCATATGAACGTTGTTTTCTCCTGATCCTCCGGAGCTATCACTATTTGTTTTATTCTAAATTCCTATCTAGAAAATAGTAGTGAGATCATCTCGCAAGTCTTTCAAGCATTTGATCTATAAATGGGAGTGGAAAGTGATCCTTGCGTGTAAAAAAATTTAACTTCCTGTAACCGATTCATACTCGCCATCCACTTTGAATTCTTATAGGGACAAACTCATTATTCTCATTTTTCACTACTATAATTCCAATTTTTTTCAATACTACTTAGATTGGACTCACCCATTTACTATCCAAAATTAGATGGATTATACCAACATCAAGCAACTTCAAGATCTCTATCTTTACCACTTCCATCATCAGAGGATTCAATCATTTTGTGATTCTTTTTATGGTTTTGATCCTTATTCCAAAAGAATTTGATATCTACATGTCGAAGGCCTAATACCTTTAATGTCAGCTATGTCTACCCTATAATTGTGATAAGGTCTTTAAACACTCAAATGAGCTTTTCTTCTTGAAGCTTGGTTAAGTTTCTAGCAATTATTACCGAAAGTGTTTCTCCTTCTCCCAAAAACACATATTTTAAATGCTCCGATAATTGTTTTAGTTTAATTATAGATGCCTGCACAACCGAAGGTAAAGATTTTGTATTAGATATTGGCATTTCAATGTTTGGAAATACACCTTTTTGGTATTGGTTACAGTGATTGCAATGCTAGCATAATTTCTTCCATTTCATCTGTAATGAACAAGATAAAATTTTGCAAAGTCTTTTCCTTTAAAATTATGCAAAGAATGACTTCTAACTCATCTTTACCATCCATATCAAAAACTTCTTGAGACAAATAATCAATGACATCAATTGATAAAGCAAAATGAACATCACTAGGGTACCTCATTGCTTCAAAATTATTAAAGCAAACAATATCACCATCGAATTCCATAGTCAATGTTCTTACATCCATGTCAATCTTTATCTTTGATGTTTTCAAAAATGATCTACCCAGAAGGATTGGTGCATAATTAGATGAAGGTTCTCCCTCTATGTTCAACACTTAAAAGTCAGCTGGGAAAACCATTTCGTTAACCTGCACTAGAACATCCTCTACAGCCCCTTCTGGATAAGCATTAGATATATTAACCAATTGAATTACAACACACATTTCCTTCAAAGATCCCAAATCCAATGAAGTGTAAATGGAATATGGCATGACATTAATTGAAGCTCCTAGATATAACATTGCCCTTTCAAATTTAGTATCACCAGTTTTGCAAGGAATTATAAGTGTACTTGGATCTTTACACTTAGGTGGAAGCTTTCTCTGAATGAATGTAGACACAGTTTCCCCCACAATCACTTTCTCATCTTCTCTTAATTTCCTTTTGGACATTAATAAATCCTTGAGAAATTTGGCATATCAAGGAATTTGCTTTATGGCATTAATTATAGAATTGTTGACCTCTACCTTTTTGAACATTTCCAAAATCTCCTTATCTTGGTCCTTATTCTTCGATTTAGCAAACCTGTTAGGAAAAGGAGGAAAAGTTTTAGTAAAATTTTTATTCACATGAGATTGAGAATTTACTATAGTACCCTTTTTAGCTTCTTTTGGAGACACTTTAAGTTCTTCAGATTCTTCATCATCGCCAACAATAGGAGTCTTATGTGGTGCTTCTATTTCTTTACCACTTCTTAGGGTGATAGCACTTACATTCTCTTTCAGGTTTACAATCGTTTCGGAAGGAAGCTTACCTGAATTTTAATTCTCCAATCGACTCACTGTAGTAGCTATATGACTTAGTTGATTCTCCAAATTTTGAATGCTAGCTCTTATTTATTGTTGGAGTTGGATGGAATTATTTTAGAGTTGAGTGGTATTCTGAACTAGTGTTTTCATCATTTCTTCTAGTGAAGGTCCAAAGCTTGGTAGTTGAGCTTGTCTTTGATATGGTTATTGGTTGGAGCTTTGTTGTTGTCTTTGATACCCATAAGTCTTGAATGGAGGATTCTTCCATCCTAAGTTCTGTGCAAAGTGGTAGTTAGGATTTCTTTATGGATGACTTGAAAAGCTTCCAAAACCATTTACTTGTTATGTTAAAGTCTTCAGCAAGGTTGGGCACATATCAATGGGATGTCCTACCATTGTGCAAATTCCACATATCTTGACTTGTTAAGCAGCATTTGCAGCCATTTACCTCACTAAAGATGTTAACCTAGCTATCTACTACTCCAATGTAGCAGTACTAGCTTCACTGACTTTTAATGGTCAAGGGTCCTTTCAAATATTGGAAATTAGATTTCTAGCTTCAATGAGGGTTTTGTCTACTAGTGCACCTCCATTTGCTGCATCTATCATACTTCGTTTTTACAGAAGAAGCCCTTTAATGAAGTATTGAATCAAAAGTTGTTCACTGATTTAATGGTATGGGCATCTAGCACATAACCTTTTGAAATGCTCTTAGTACTCATATAATATCTCCGAGTGATGTTATCAAATTGCACAGATCTCCTACCGAATATTTGTAGCTCGAGAAGAAGGAAAGTACTTCTCTAGAAAAGATCTCTACATCTCATTCCAAGTGGTAATTGATCCGAATGGAAAGTGATGAAGCCAATCTTTGGCGGTGTCTCCCAACGAGAATGGGAATGCTCCTAACTTGATCTATTCTTCTTGTATCCCAGCTAGCTTCATGCTATAACACACTACATGGAATTTCTTGAGATTCTTATGAGGACCTTCACCTAGCATACCATGAAAAGTAGGTAATAGATGAATTAGGCCATATTTAAGCTCAAAAGCAACATCAATAACAAAATCAATATACAACGGTTAATGATTAAAGCTAGGAGCATCCAATTGCCTAAGAGTGCCAGCATTATTTTATTCAGCCATATTAAAATATAATTCAAAAATAGAATCACTAGAGGAATTAGAAAGCAAATCTAAATCTATTTATAATTATTTTTTATTAATCAAGCTTCCTATCAGATGAAGACGGATCCTAAGAACTTTGCTCAACTTGTCTTCTCAATCTGTATAGCGTTCTTTCAAATTCTAGATCAAATTTTAATTTACCAGAGTGAGAAGATGATGTCATACACCGTAACTAAACAAATAAGAAAATAAGTTAAAAAAAATGAAAATGAAAATAAAACAAAACAAATAAATTTAGAAAAGCAAAGGATAGTAATCCCCACTAAAGTCATCAAAATTAGTAGCACGTCGTAACACTATGTAAAATAATTAAACGTACAACTAAGGCAGTGGCAAGTCTAAGTCAATCCCATGGAGATTAAATCCAATTACTCTTCTAAATTATTTGTATAAATAAAACAAGGGGGTTTTTTTCGACGCAAATTAGAAAACAAAATAAAGTTAAATCAATAAAAACAACTCAAATTAAGCAGTAGCAAAGTGATAAAATTGATTAATGATTTGAAATATGGTTCTTTAGTTTAATCTCGGGCTAAGCACAATTTCACATATGTCATCGAATTATCATCTTCACACCTCTCTTTAGACTATTGATTGTGAATTAACAACAAGCTCTGCTAATCCCAGTTTTTCCTTAGGTCGTAGTTAATTAAGAAAAGCTCGTTAATTAACCCTAACCATTGGGAAACCTGGAACAAGCTCTTTAAGTTTATCCGGACAATTACATTACAATTGACATAATTGGATCAATTTATGCAATAATCACACAAGCTTCGATTATTTAACATATATTACATTATCCCTAACGATTTAAATTTGTTAGTTGCCATATTTGACTTCAAAAATAACTATTACATATTGTATTCAAATTCTAGCAATGGGTTTTCATGAAAAACATTTCAATAGAGCATCAAAATCCTTCTTACACAATACCAAATCATTAAACTCAAGATAACATAAACAATCCAAAAAAAAGGGAAAGAAAATGATACATAATAAAATATGCTTAAATGTGCTCCTCAATGTCAATTACACCTTCGAACATATGTCGATTGGGTTAGCCTTCCTTTTTCTCCATCAATCTCTAAGAATTAGCCTCCATAGCCTCCATTCTTGTTTAAAAATAAAGAGAAATGGATGAAGAATGGCTACTGTCCACTGGCCTGCTTATCGTTCATGTTATTCCTCCTTGAAAATCAAAGAGAAAAATGATGATGAATGGTATCTCTACAGTTGTCACGTTATTCCTCTTTTGCTCCAACCCTCCCACCATCTTAGAAACCGAAGAGGACAAAATAAATCAGCTCACTTCCTTATTTCACCCCTCTCTTGGTTATCTTTTTCTAGCTACCCCCACCGAGATCTTTTTCGAGGGATTTTTTTGACATTTCAAACCACGAAAAAACTCTAAGGTTACCAAAACATAAAGAAGTATAAAAAGAACATAAAGAGGAGAGAAAAGAGCTTTTTACATCATCCACCTTGAGAAACCCTAGAGAGAGATCATCGAGAGATAGAGGAAGAGAAAGAGGAAGAGAGAATAGGAGAAAAAGCTAACTCGAAGTACTTCCTGGATCAGGAGGTTTCTCGACATCGCTACCTCCTATCATATATTTTAGATTGTATTTCCTATTCTTTTCAGTTTTATTATTACATAAAATTGGATTGAACAGTTGATGATAGGATCTAGAATGTCGAGGATGTTCTAAACTCACCTTCGAAATTTTATTCTTCAATTAATGAGAATCTGATTGATTATATGATTATTAGATATTGTGTGGTTATAGAAAACCTTAATTGTGATGCTCCATGTGTTTATAGAAAGGTAAGGCATGACAATTATCAAATCTTAGAGAATTGTTATGGGTAAGGCTAAAGAGAATAGCTTTAATATCATACATAGTAAAAGGCTTGCTTACATTGGCTCCATTAGGTGAGAAGTAGATCCTTTAAACTTATACATAAATGAAAAATAATTAGTTTCCTTATCTATTAGGTTTTGGAACTAGCTTTTACCTATGGCTTTAGGATCCTTCTAATCGTTAAATAAAACTCCCATAAAAATTATACAAGGAATTTGTTTTATTTTAGTTTCTTCGTGCTATGATTAAATTGTGAAAAATATTTGTGTTCTTATGACCCTCAATTAGCCAGAGGATTTTTTATTACTATATTGGAAGGATTTATAAACTTTAAAATCTTAGATATGGTTTCTTAGAGCCTACTATTCTTATAACTTAACTTGAACAATTCAAAGGTTCTTATAATATTCATTATAGACTTCATACAGGATATCTCAAGAAACTTTGATAACTTCCTCAATAATTATCTTATAATGGATAAGTATCCTCTAATGGACAAGTTAGTGACTCATGTCTATACAGTACATGTTTAAAGATGATTATTTAATTTTTTGCAGCTTAACCTCTTACCTACATCCTCATTGGTTTTTATTTTGTAGTTGAAGTCTCCTAATAGGATCCAAAGACTTTGATTATTTACATGGATTTGATTTATGTCATTTTACAATGCATTCCTTTTAAAACTCTAAGTTTGTTAGCAACTTAAATGATTTAAATATTGAGTGGTAGAGAAAAATAAAAATTGAGGTATTTCTATGAATGAATTGATTTATGAGAAATGAATTAACAATTTGAATCCTCTTTATTTCAAAAGCAATGATTGTCTTTCCATTGTAACGCCATTGATAGTTTGTGATAGTGCTCCATTTTTCCCTACGAGCCACAAATTTTGTCTATACGTGTTGATTATTTTCATTTATAAAAATTATATAAGAATAAGCTTTCTTTTTAACGATAAATCCTTAAAATTTGTTACTTTTTGGGACTATTGAGTCCTCTAATATTCTAGATCAATAAACACATTAAGAATATAAATTAAAGTGAGCCCTTTGCATTAGGATTATTATTCTCCATGCCTTACACTAATTTTTAATTTCCCAATATAGGTTATTAGCTAGAGTGACAACTTACGTGAAGGTATTTAGCTAGTATTTTGTCTTAAGTAATTATATTTGCTCAATTTTACTTACCTAAAGGAATATTTATAAGTTAAAAGGAATTAGTTGCAATAATTGATTACGTTATTAAGAAAATAGCCAAATAAAGTTAGAGGTAGTATAGTAATTTACATTCTCTAATCTGTTTAAAGACTATAAAAGAATATTATAAATTCTTAATTTAGTAAGATATTATTTTTAATAGTTAAATTAAATTAAGAAAGGAACCCTAAGGGTATTACAAGTCTTCATAAGAGAAGATAGCTATATGAAGCTAGGGAGCAACCGAAATAACAAAACTAAAACTAATAAACTAAGTGACACTAACTAATGATAGCTAAAAGGTATAAAACTAATTTTTTATCTTGAACCTCACAATTACTTCTTAAGTGTCTTAAATAACACAAATAAAGAGAGGTAAAGTTGCGATTTTTGTGATTAATTATCTAGGATAAATTCAGAATACAATATATAAGATGAATATATGTAACATCCAATTTTCCCATACTAAGAGTTAGAACCCTAGATTTTTGTAAATGAGAAATAGCAATGAGAGATTACAAAAATGCATTTCATACTCATGCATAATATTAGTATACACACATTTGAATTTGATTGTATTGCACACATTACAGTGACTGTACAAGCACTCATTTGACATTTTTCTAGGTATAATTGATATTTAACGTGATTATTATGTGAATTATGGATTATATGTCTTAAAAATTGAGTTGGTGTGTATAATTAGTGACTTAGAATTTTTAGTGAAATGTGGGAAATTTTTTTATAATTATGAGTATTTTTGGAATAGGAAAAATGCCAAATAGCAGAACAATTGACAAATGGCAGTAGAATTAAGTGTCAAATGGCAGTAGAAATTACTGAAAAGCGATATTAGGATTTAATGATAAGTGACACTAAAAATTGGGAGACAATTGGATTAGAAATTAGAGGACAAATGGACTAGATATTAAAGAGACCAAATGAGAACCATAAGGTGGTGACATGTGGCAAGTGACAAGTGTGTCACTTGCCATGTCACACACCTCACTCTCGTATTGACCATTTGTAAGACCAATGTCCCTTTGTTTTCTTCACTTTGCCAATTGCTTTCTTTTCTTTTCTTCTTCTTCATATTTTCTTCTTTCTTCTTCTCCATATCACGATACTCTCTTCTCCAAGCATCAAAGTTGAACCTTGCTTTCTTCCATCACTAGCTACTCCAAAGTTCTTGCTATCTTTTCTTTTTGATAAAAAAACCCACTTATTCTACCTTGACAAGATGATGATCATGTGATATTGGGAAGCTAGGGTTAAGAGAGATTTGAAGACTCTGAATCTAAACAAGTAAGTATAAAGCATTACTCTTCTTGATTTGTTAAATGAAGCATATATGATGATAGTTAAAAGTTACATGATTGTGAAATGGTAAGGTATGTATGCTGAAACGTAAATGAGTAACTTGGATATGTTCTTATCTTACTTTTACATATATGATGATTGATAACTCATAAGATGTTGTAGTGATGATTTAGAGATAGAAAGATCATCAAAATGATGTAGAAATTGTACATAAATTTCATAAAGAGATGATATGCTCATGTTTTGCTTTTAATGTCTAATCACATGAATTTTTGGGTAGTCGTTATATAGATGAACTAGAATGATCTTGAGGTTAAAGAAAGGGCTAATTTGGTGTCTTGAAATGAGGTAAATTAGAATGATAAGTTAGAAGTGAAGTGAAGGTGGAAATGAAGTTAAACATATGCAGAAAATTGAAGATGAATGTGTATATAAATATGTTCTGTTTTTGGTGTTTATGATCAATCATAGATTTTGAATTGTGTGTAGATGATATTAGGTTGAAATGGAGTTAAGAATGAAAAGGAAATGAAGAGATTATGAATCCTAAGTGATAAACTATGGAAATGAATTATTGATGTATTATGAATGAAATATATTATAGAAAGAGTTATGATTTTATGTATGATGAGATTAAGTTGAAAATGATGAGAAATTGAGCTATAAATGATATACTAAGCATATGAGGTGTTGAATAAAGCTTGGAATAGCTAAAAGAGCTGAAAAAATTGGAGAAAATGGCTAGGAATGGGTTAAACATGAATATGCCTTTTTGATGCCCGTTGGGCACACTTTAGGTCTACTGGGCAGACATTCTCTGGAATTCCAGCATCCCAGCTCTACTCATGTCCGTTTGGAGGGACATAAGTCCACTGAGTAGATAGTCTCTGGAATTCTAGTGTTCTAACTTCGTTCATGTTCGTTTTGAGGGACACATGTCCGCTGGGTGGACATTCTCTAGACACCTAGATAGATGTGCAATTTTGACCCTCTAGATGGAAAAATCTTTACTCAGAGTCTTTATGGAAGTTGTAGTACTCGAAGTCCTCTTCAAAAACATATTGAATGACTTTAATCTGACATCCATAGTGAAAGTTATGTCTTTTTTCCCAAAGTCATATATATAAGTTATTGACTTATCAATGCTTAACTATGATGCATTTAGACTTAATTAGGCGTGAATGAAACTTAAATTGAACTTAGAATGATGCTTGGATTAAGTGACTAAATGTGTGATATGTGTGAGGTGATAGTTGAGGTTATAACTTAGTGAATGGATTATTGATATCAAAGTACCAAAAACATGAGTATAATGGGAATGATGATGTTAATATGATTATATTTGTGATTCAAAGGAGTTGAGTAATATGTATTAAGTACAAGTGAATGAGAATTGTATATTATAAGAGCATATAATGCTAGAGAATAAATGATAAGTGATTAATTTATGATATTAGAATAAACAATTGTTCTTGAGGTCTAAACCTAAGAATAAGCTAGACATATACAAATGATAAGGTTTGAATGATCAAGAGATGTGATTAAGGAAATATACTTGGAATAGTCAATTTAAGCATGCATTATACATTACAATATGCATATGTGTATAATTGAATGTTTATGTGATTGTACAATTAATAATGTGTGTGTAATATATGTATTGTATGATGTTGATATACAGGATAGAATGTCCCCATCAAGATGTTTCCAGATCTTAGAATCAAATGCTAATCTAGAGCGTACTATGAGTAACCTAAGATGGTCTCAAATTAAATTATTGTTTATTTACATTATGTATTGATTATTATTTCATATGAATGTATTGATCCAAGACATTGAATGTCCAAGGCATTTAATGCATGAAATTTTGTGGAAGTGCTCATTGTATGTGAATTTGAATAAATAAATGATACTCAACTTAATTACTGAAGGCTGGACCAAGGTCCGAGGATAAATGTGAATCTGAATGTGGAAACTTGTGCATAAATGATTGATTGAATACATATGAATGTGATGCATTTCATTAGACTAATGCATGAATAAATAAAGGATGTTGTGACCAGATTAGCCACTGAAAAAGAGCTTAAATCTCATAAAGTGTAAAAAATCTTAAAGCTTAGAATGTGGTAAGACCCTCTGGCTCACTATGTAAAATGAGTCATATACCCTCAAGAAATAAGGGACAGTTATTAATGAGCCCGATTTTCACAATGGATATGGGATAATTATAGGCACTCATTTACAACCATGACAATTGAAAATGAGTTTCATGAGCATTACATATACATTTAATATATATGTTTTAAATGATTGAAATGTATTGTTGAATTGTGTTGAATAAGAAATGTGAAAATTATGAACAAAGAGTTTTGTGTTGCTACATATTGATAAATGAAATGATGTGAATTATATGATTATATGAATTGATATGTTATATGATATGAGTGAACCAACGAGGATGGTTAACTCAACGAGTTTGTAAAACTCACTAAAATTGTAACGTTGACTTTTTAAGTTACGGGATACCCCAGTTAAACTAATTGGAGTATAACCATTGCAATCGAATAAGAGATAGAGGTTGGGATTAATTGCATCTGCACAAGTCTTCAGTGATTTTTGTATATATCTGAATTGTATTCCGCAAATACTATACCTTGTATAGGTGATAAATTCTGTGATGCAATGAATTTATGACTAGAAGTGTTTTGTAATTGTAATGGGCCCAAATCATTACTAGAATTCTAATGATATGTTTATTGTTTGTAACAATTGTAACTAAAAATGTTTTTGAATAAAATGGGCCATTATTGATTATTGGTTTTCAAAAATATACGTGTGATATGTGAAAAAAATTTTAATGAGTATGATTGACTAACTGTCCTAGCATGCCACCCTCGTAAAGTATGTTCTCGAATACCGACGATATGTATGGGAATATCCACTATAAGAGTGGGGTGCTATAATATAAGTAGTAGATAACTTCTAGGTTTTTCTATCAATATTCAAGAAAGTTCCTTTATATTTGAACCTAATCTTGTTTTTTATATGCACCTTGAAGGCTATAGTTATTTATATGATCCAATTCAGTTTTTTAGAGGTTAAAATGTCACAGTTAGAGTCTCAAAATACTTTAAAATTCCTCTCTTTCCATATCACATATGCCACAAATGTAGAAATTCTTAAAGATATAAGAATTTCCTTTAGTCAAACCCCTCTTGTTCATAGCCCATTCAACTATTCTTATTCACTTCGTAACTAATCGAAAATTGTTACAAAGGAATTGTGTATATCTTCATAAGGCATAATAGATTAGAACTCAAAGAAAAGATGTCTAATAAAGGATTCATAGGCGGTATTGTAGAGTTGAAAATTGAGATTAGATGTAGCATCCCACCCCATCTGACACGTACATGTATTCCCTTTGGACGTGCATGTACATGCCCAATAGAAATGGCATGCCAATTTATATAACTTTCACTATACCTCATGACATCATAATTAAAATCGTAAATAACACAATATCTAAAATCCAAAATTTCCTCATTTCATTTCAAAATTTTACAATGTAGCAATATATCTGTCATCCAAGTTTATACAATATCAGCCTATTAGAGTCACAGCTCTGTCTATAAAATATGCTAAATATATGAGGAATTAACGAAATTAAAACTAATCTTTCAGTTCTAGCTGACTGACCTTTACGCCATGTCCTCTATCCAAAAGTTATACAAAATCTCTTCTAAGCAGTCTTAGAAACTAAGTCGTCGCTCTCTCGAACCTGAAAATGTCAACATTGTAATTTTGTTAAATTTTAAGAACTTAGTTGATTAACAATCTTCAATGGTTCACCGTCTTTATGCAACACAACAATTCATGTTATCATAAACTTCACATTATCTCATTTGTCATCATGTGATAACACGAAACACTTTACTCACAAATGTCACATTCCAAAAACCATACAATTTATCATTTCACCGGAATCATGCCAAACATGTTCATCGATAAGTATTAACACATTTCATAAAATAAAAATCCTCAAAACATTGCAATCATTCAATTTATTCATATCACATGTATATGTAATGATTATAAGACTCGAACTTGTTTATTACGTTGTTGTGACCGAGTGAATTTTTCATTGTCTTGTATCGATTGGGGATACCAGGCTCTATCATACTGTCCCTTATCTATTGGGGATACAGGCCTCTTTATACATTAAACCTTAGGCTCTTACCACAAATGTCTGAGCTTTAAGCTCTTTTTTACTGGCAACTCTAGTCACAACTGCCTTTATATTTCATGCATTCATAGAATAAATTCATTTCACCTATTCAATCATCATGTTTAGTCCAATGCATTCACATTCACTTTCTTATTCACATTAATCATCGAACTTCGTCTGGCATTCAACATATAAGTTGAGAACACATTTATTCATTCACATTCATATTCACATTCACAATCAAGGAGCACTTCCAATGTATTATTCATGCATCAAACACCTTGAACATTTCATGTCCGGAAATTAGTACATACACATCACATAACAATTCAATACATAATTAAATAAACAAAATTCATTACGCACTGTTTTCTCCCGATAGCTTATTGCCTTAAAGTCCTAGCAACGTCTGGAAGCAGTCGTTCAATGTGCTCTTCTATAATATGCAAACATATAAATTTACCATTACTACTTTGCACATTCATATGAATACTCGATCATAGGCACATGTATATATGTCATGTATAATGTATGTTTAATGACAAATTCCCGGGTACATTTTCCTTAATACACATCTTATAACCAATTAACAATACCTTTTAATCATTCTTTAATCTCTAATACTCTTTTTCAACTTTAATCACCTCATTCAGCATTAACTAGGTTCATTCAAGAACTCATTTAAGCCTAAATACCTTATATGGGAACACAATAGAATTACTTGGTTCATACTTTTCTCAAAAGATAACTCTTTTTCTTTATAGGTCTGGCCATGATCATGGCACTCCAACCACGATTATGACAAGAACCTTTGGAGCTAGCCATGATCATGGCACTCCAGCCACAATCATGACAGAAACTCTTTCTGACCAGGCCATGATCATGGGGAAGGGCCACGATCATGACAGAAACGTATTCTGTCAGGTCAAGATCATGGGGTGAGGGCCACGATCGTGCCCTATCTTTTCTTCCTTCTTTGTTGCACGAATTCAACACATCTCTTCACATCCATTTCACACCAAATTTTCCTGAATTCACCTCTTATAATACAACCTCATTTTGTACTAATTCAACTACCGTATTGATTACATTAATTCTATAAAATTAAACTCATTTGATTTATCATTTTCAACTTAATTTCATCATTCATGAAATCCTATCTCTTCCCATTGTATGTCTCATTCATAATACATCAAACAATTCATTCATTATATTATGTTCTCATTTAACACTCTAAACATTTCACATTTAGACGCATTGACATCAAACATCCTTTTCCTTAAAGTATAACATCAAAATAAATCAAAACTTATCACACATTTAACCAACCTTTCCAACATCAAAATTATGTTCCTTTTAAGCCCCAATTAAGTCCAAAAGCATCATAAATATATAACTCATCCTTAATTGGTTCAACCATTGCATAATAAAAAATTTTCCATGAAAAATCACTGCCCACGCCGCTGCCACGATTGTGAAAGAAACAATTCTCCCACTTATCCTATAGTTTTCCAGTTTTTCTCAGGATAAATATTTAGGTCAGCTTTATATGACCATTATGACCTAGAACATGAGATTTTTAGGCAACACCTTCTTCTAATCAGATGTTCCTCTATGTCTTTTTTTGCTAATGACATCAAATTCATGCATTTTGGTTCAATATCATGCACGTTATAATCAAAATACTACAGACTATTCAAATACCTTGACAGAACACAATGCTCAAATTTAAGCCAAATTTCAAGAATCTTAAGGATAGATTTCAAATTCGATTCCTTCATGAAAAATGTATCCATATGTTTTTTAGTTTAATCTAAATCAAAATCCGTTCGATTTGGATATCTATAGATCAAGATATGGCCAAAGTACAGATGCATGTTCAGTGAAAGTACTCCATCTAACATATTCCAACTCTCATTTAACTTCATTTTCAACTCTATCTTATCTCCAAATTATCATCCTACTTCTTCTCATTTTAAGACAATACACTAGCCTTTTCTTTGGCTTTAAACTCATGAATTATCATTCATCTTAACACAAGGTAAGACATAACTCTATTTATCTCTTCATCCACACACACATCATCATACTTCAACTTCTTTGTTCATACTCATTCATCTCTTAATTCATTATCATAATTGATTCATTTACCAAACAATTCATGACTAACATTAGCTCACTACAATTTAGAGAATGATCTCTTTATTATTACACTACATCCACATTAAAACACATATGTAAAAACTCATGATCAATCTCAAATTTCTCATCATACATGTTCCATTTAACAATACCCATAAAGATTAAAGCATAACTTACTTGATTTAGCTTCAAAAATCTTCAAACTCTTTAAGATCTCTCTTATCCCTAGCTCTCCATACAACCCACGTACATCATACTTGAAGGTGGTAAGGTTGGGTATTTAGTGAGAAATGAAAGAGAGAGCAAGATGAGAGTAGCAACTGAAAGATGAGAGGGCTAGGTTCAACGTGAATGGAGATTGGTGAGAAAAATTTGTGAAGGAGGAGAAGAAAGCCACGAAGAAGAAGAAGAAAAGCAAGATACAAGATCATTTAATGGTCTTCCAACTAATTAAAACCATTATGGGATAAGGACATGGGTCACTTGCCAAACCATGTTTTTATCCCACATTGGTTTTAATTAATTAGAAAACCATTGTCACTTGTCACGTCCATTCCCTATATTTTTAAACTAGGTCCTCTCATTTAACTAGCCCTATCAACTCTAATTTCTACTCTAATTGTCTCCAAATTTCAATGACATAGGTCATTAAATCCAACTATCATTTATAAAAATTTCCATTCTCATTTGACTCTTAATTCTACTTCCATTTATCAAATGTCCTACCATTTGGCATTTTTACTAGATCAAAATTTACCCAAAAATTCAGGAATTTTCTAAATTTCACCAAAATTTCTAAATCAATACCTATACACACAAATTCAATTTTCAATACATATGAACCACAATTCATTTCAAAAATCACATTTATAAACCAATTATACTTGGAAAATGTCAATGAATGCATGTACAATCATTTTACATTAATATTCACAAGTGTGTGTATGCCATATTATGCATGAACATGAAATGTACTTTCTAACTTCTCGTTAATCTCTCATGTACCATATTCTAGGGTCCTAACCCTTAATATAGGATAACGGGATGTTTCATTAGATCCTCCCATAAGTCTATCCTTAGTTATTAGCCTTTTCTTAATAATAATCTAAAAGATAAATGATGCATTTGATATGTTATATTTAGGCCTAATCAAGTCAAACTAGTTAACAGACTAGTTATGTTTCCTAATAACTTCTAGATAAGATTTATTAGTAAAGCTTCTTCATTTGTTCCTTAACCATATAATATAATTAAATGAGTTAGGATCTAAATTATAACTAGAAAGGTTATCTCCAATTATGGAGACTCTGTTAATGTAGCTATCTTATTCCTTCCCCCTAGATTATCTTTTTCATTTTGGCTTTGTTAGGTGTCATGTTTCTTATTGGAATTAACTATTGCTTTTTGTATAAAGCATGTAAATCATTGTAGTTGTCACTAACACCATGTATGTTCATTTCCAACTTCAAATATTATTTCCAAGCTAATGGAATTCCTTATCTATAACAATTTATTAAGTTTTCAAAAGTTTTAATTCCTAACTTTTCATTTTACAAAAACTCGTTTCATCCTAAATATTGAGAATTGATCCATTTTACTAAGATTTTTTCTTTGTTAATGAAGAACTTCCATATTCTTTTGAAAATGAGCATCTTCATGTATTTTATAGGCAACATTACAAGATTTACCACCTCTTTTAAATATCAAAGATAAGTCCATTTAAATTTAGCTACTATTGACTTATTGACATTACTTCACAGAGAAGAGTTCTTGATAATTCTCCCAATTTCCTTTTTTAAATTTATAGGGAGGATTATATGTGATTTCTAATATATATGCAAGTTTCTTAGGACTTATAAGAAGAGTTAGAGCTTGTTAGCATAGGAAAGGAATATGTTCCACTATCTATTCTCTTTTAAATTTAAGTAGAAGCGAAAAATCTTTGTATGTTGGTATTTTGTGGTAATAGGAACCCTAAAGTGTCTGAATGTTGTTAAGATTGAAGGCTAGAGAATTTTGAATGATGTTAAACTCACTACAAGAAAATAGTGAATTAGAGACGGAAATTACCGACAGAATCGAGAAATATTCCGTCGGTATACCAAATTACCGACGGAATAAACCAACAGTCAAAAACGTCGGAGATTCGGCCGTAGCTAAATTTACCGACAGAACGTTTGTCTACCATCGGTAAAATTACCAACAGAAAAGGTAAACCGTCGGTAACATCAACGGAAAAGTTACCGACCGTCTGATATATTTCGTCGCTAAATTTACAGACCGGTGGCTTACCCGTATGTAAATTTAGCATCAGAATGTTTCTTATACAGTCAGTAAACTTACCGACAGTAAAATTATCCGTCAGTAAATTAGCAAATATTACCGACTGAAAGTATGTTCCGTCGGTATTCTATTTAGACAATTACCGACGGAAATCTTGCATATTTCTGTCGGTAAAAATTTTATTAAAATTTTTAAAATATATATATTTCCATTATATTTAAATTATAATCGTCGAACAATTTTATTAATAGAACAATTTTATTAATAATATATATTTAATGATATATATATTATTAATAAAATTGCGATACCTTGTACGCGCTCTCGACTCCCATACCCGGTATATGATATCGTCCAATTCAGGATCCCAAAAAAGTTCTTTCTATAACAAAAGGAAACATATTCGATAAATATTGTTGATGTAATAATAGTTATCAAATTAATGTAAAAAACTAATATGAAAAAAGAAATAATTAATGCTATCGTATCTCAAACTCATGATAATAAAATTCCTTTGTGGCCTGAGAGATATTCTTCTAACAATAGCCCTCAGGATCAATCTTTT
>JAOQML010126257.1:0-18400 GCA_027568935.1 Erythroxylum urbanii | reverse complement strand
CCTTATATGCACAAGACTCACTATTCACAACTGCATGAGCATGAGATGTGGTAATTTACCACATCTGGACCCGTTTCGCAGGTCCGACCCGTTCTCGGGAAACGAGATGTTACACCGAAGGTCCTTACCGAAGGTGTACCAACAGGTTTTTTTGCCTATCAAAAGTGTGCCAACGGTCTCTGTTTCCTACCAAAGGTGGCCAACGGGCTATTTTTCACACCGAAGGTGCTTATCAATTGTACCATCCTGCTATTTTTTCACCGAAGGTGCATCAATGGGTTATTTTTCTCAAAGAAGGTGCCTAGCGACCGTGCCAACAGGTTCTCTTTGCCCACTAAAGGTGTGCTAACGGGCTGTGTTTCTCACCGAAGGTGCCTAAAGGGTTATTTTCCCACCAAAGTTGCACTAATAGGCTGCTTTTTCGACCGGAGGTGACCAAGGGACTATTTTTCACACCAAACATGCTTATCGAACGTACCAACATTTTGTTTTTCCCACCGAAGGTGCGCTAATAGGTTGTTTTGCCTACCAAAGGTGTGCCAATGGGCTATTTTGCCCACCAAAGATGGGTCATCGGGCTATTTTTGCCACCGAAGTTGCCTAGCGACTTTGCAAACGTGCAGTTTTTCCCACCAGAGGTGTGCCAACATTTTGCTTTATGCACTAAAGGTGTGCCAACATGCTATTTTTCCCACCGAAGGTGCCCAACTAACTATTTTTCCTAGCTATGGTGCCTAGCGACTGTGCCAATTGACCATTTTGGCTGCCGAGTGTCTGCCAACGGGCTTTTTTTCCCACTGAAGATGCCCCACGGATTTTTTTTCCAACCAAAGGCACCTAGTGACTGTGTCAACAAGTTTTTTGCCTACCAACGGTGTGCCAACGGGCTGTGTTTACCATCGAAGGTACCAATCGGGTTGCTTTCCCACTGAAGGTTCCTAGCTACCTTGCTAACAGGCTATTTTGGCCACCGAATGTCTATAAACAAGCTGTTTTTCCTACTAAATGTGCCCCACGGATAGTTTTTCCAATTAAAGGAACCTAGTGACCTTACCAATAGGTTGTTTTTCCCACAAAAGGTGCCCAACAGGCCAACAAGTTGTTTTTCCCACCGAAGAACCTAGTGGTCGTGCCAACGTGCTATTTTTCCCATCGAAGGTGCCAAATGAGATGTTTTTCCAATCAAAGGTGCCAACATCATGTTTTTCCAATAGAAGGCGCCAAATGGCCTGTTTTTTCCATCGATGGCACCTAGCGACTGTGGCAACAGGTTGTTTTGACTGCCTAAGATGTGCAAACGAGCTATTTTACCCACCAAATGTGTGTCTAAAGGCTGTTTTGCCAACCAAAGGTGTGCGAACGAGATTTTTTCCCATCGAAGGTTTGCTAATGGGCTGTTTTGCCCACCAAAGGTGTGCCAATGGGATGTTTTTCCCTCTTAAAGTTCCTACTGACCATGCCGATGGGTGATTTTCACCGTCGAAGGTATGCACATGGGCTATTTTACCTGCCAAAGTTATGCCAAAGGGCTGTTTATTCTACCAAAGGTGTGCCAACGGGTTGTTTTCCTACCAAATGTGTGCAAACTGGCTGTTTTCCCACTGAAGGTGCCTAGCGACTCTGCCAACGCGTTGTTTTTCACACCAAATGTGTGCCAACGTGTTGTTTTCCCCACCAAAGGTGTGCCAATGGGTTGTTTTGCCTAACTAAGGTGTGCCAATAGGCTGTGTTTCATAACAATGTGCCCAATGAGCTGTTGTTCCCACCTAAGGTGCCTAGCGACGGTGCCAATAAGTTGTTTTGGCCACCAAAGTTGTGCTAATGGGCTGTTTTCCAACCAGAGGTATGCCAACGGGCTATTTTGTCTACCAAAGGTATGCCAACGGGCTGTGTTTCCCACCAAAGGTGCCCAGCGATAGTGCTAAAGGTTGTTTTGCCTATCAACGATGTGCCAACGGGCTGTGTTTCCTAACGAAGGTACCCAACAGGTGGTTTTTCTCACAAAAGGTGCTTGACGATCGTACCAATAGATTGCTTTACCCACTGAAGGCCTTCCAATGGCTTATTTTTCCCACGAAAGGTGTGCCAACGAGTTGATTTACCTACTAATAGTTTGCCAACAAGTTGTGTTTCGCAACGAAGGTTCCCAACGGGCTGTTTTTCCATTGAAGGTGTCTAGTGACTGTGTCGATGGGCTATTTTTCATACCAAAGGTATGCCAATGGGTAGTGCTTCACACTGAAGGTGCCCAACGGGCTGTTTTTCACACCGAAGGTGCTAAGCGATTATGTCAATGGCACTTTTGCCCATTGAAGGTGTGCCAACGGGTTATTTTTCTCACTGAAGTTCCTTAGTGACTATGCTAAGTCACTATTTTGCCTACCAAAGGTGTGTCAATAGGTTGTGTTTCACACCGAAGGTGCCTAATGGGCTGTTTTTCACACCGAAGGTGCCTATCGACCATGCCAAGGTGCTGTTTTTCCTCACCGAAGGTGCATCAATAGGTTGTTTTTCCTACTGTAGCTACCTAGTGACCGTGCCAACAGGCTCTCTTGCTTACTGAATGTGTGCCAACGTGTTATGTTTCCCATCTATGGTGCCTAATGGACTATTTTCGTGCTGAAGGTGTCAAACAGTTTGATTTCCCATCGAAGGTGCCCAGCCACCATGGTAACAGGCTATTTTGGCCACCAAATATCAGCCAACGAGCTGTTTTTTCGACTGAAGGTGCCCCATGTATATTTTTTCCCATTGAAGGCACCTAGTGACCTTGAGAACAGACTATTTTTCCCATCTAAGGTGTGCCAAGGGGTTGTTTTTCCCACAGAAGGTGTGCCAATGGTCTACTTTGCCCACTATAGGTGTGCCAATAGATTGCGTTTGCCCACCAAAGGTGTACCAATGGATTGTTTTTCCCCCTGAAGGTTCCAAGTGATCGCGTCAACAACCTATTTTGACCGCAGAAGATGTGCCAACGAGCTGTTTTGCCCATCAATGGTGTGCCAAAGGGGTGTTTTTCCCACCGAAGGTGTGCCAATGGGTTGGTTTTCTTACCGAACGTTTGCCAACAGGCTATTTCTACCACTGTAGCTGCCTAGCAATTGTACCAATGGGATGTTTTTCCACCACAGGTATGCCAACTTGTTGTTTTCACCACCAAACGTGTGCCAACGGGCTATTTTTCCCACCAAAAGTGCATAACGACTGTACCAATGTGCTATTTTTCCCATTAAAGGTGTGCCAACGAGTTATTTTCCCCACCGAAGGTGTGCCAACGGGCTATTTTTGCACCAAAGGTACTTAACGATTGTGCCAACAGGTTGTTTTGCCCACTAAACGCGTGCCAACTAGCTGTTTTTCCCACTGTGTGTGCCGACAGGCTATTTTTCACACTAAAGGTGCCTAACAATTGTCCCTATGTGTTGTGTTTCTGACCGAAGATGTCTATCGCCCTATTTTTCCCACACTAAATTATGCCAACAGATTGTTTTTCTGATCGAAGGTGCCTGCTGACCATTCCAACCGAGTGTTTTGCCTACCGGTGGTATGTCAACAAGCTATTCTGTCTATCAAAGGTGTGCCAATAGGCTAGACTCTTTTATCCACCAAATGTGCATCAATAGGTTGTTTTTCTCGTCGAAGGTGTGCCAACTGGCTATTTTGCCCACCGAAGGTGTGCCAATGTGCTATTTTTCCCATCAAAGGTGTGTCAATGTGTTGTTTTTCCTACCAAAGGTGTGCCAACAGGGTATTTTTCCCACCGAAGGTGCTTTGTGAATGTGCCAACAGGCTGTTTTGCCTACCGATGGTGTGCCAACAAATTGTGCTTTCTATAAAAGATGCCTAACGGGTTGTTTTTTACACCAAAGGTGCCTATCGACCATACGTGCTATTTTTCTCACAGAAGGTGTGCCAATGGGCTATTTTTCCCATCGATGGTACCTAGCCACCATGTAAACAGGCTCCCTTGCACACTAAAGGTGTGCCAACGACTTGTGTTTCTCACCGAAGGTGTGCAAAAGGGCTATTTTTCCAATCAATGGTGCCAAACAACCTTGCTAGTAGACTCCCTTACCTACCGAACGAGCCCAACGGATTGTTTCTGCCACCTAATGTACCTAGTGAATATGCCCACTGGCTATTTTTGCCACCGAATGTCTGCCAACGAGCTATTTTCTCATTAAAGGTGCCCTACGGACTATTTTTCCAACTGAAGGCACCTAGAGACTTTGCCAACGGGCTGTTTTATCTACCGAAGGTGTGTCAATAAGTTGTGTTTCCCACCAAAGGTGTCAAGCAGACTATTTTTCCTACCAAAGTTGCCTAGGTAGCACACTTATTGGCTATTTTGGCCACCAAATGTCTATCAACGGGCTATTTTCCCCACCGAAGGTGCCCCACAGACTGTTTTTCCAACCAAAGGCACTTAGCGGCCTTACCAATGGGCTGTTTTACACATAGAAGGTGCGCCAACAGGCTATTTTTCTCACCGGAGGTGCCTAATGGTTTATGTTTCCCATCGAATATATGCCAACGGTTTGTTTTGCCAACCAAAGGTGTGCCAACGGGCTGTTTTACGAACCAAATGGGTGCCAATAGGTTGTTTTTCCCACTGATGGTGCCTAGGGACCGTGCCAACGGGCCCACCAAAGGTGTTCCAAAGGGTTGTTTTCCCACTAAAGCTCTGCTAACAAGCTATTTTTCCCTTTAAAGGTGTGCCACGGACTGTTTTTCTAACCAAACGCACCTAGTGACTTTGCCAATGGGTCATTTTGCCTAACAAAGGTGTGCCAACGGGTTATGTTTCCCATTTAAGGTGCCAAATAGGCTATTCTTCCCACCGAAGGTGCCCCATGGGTTGTTTTTCCCACCGAAGGTGCCTAGCGATCATGCCGACGAGTTGTTTTTCCCACCAATTGTTTGCCAACGTGCTATTTTTCCCACCAAAGGTGCCTAGCGATCATGCCAACAGGCAGTGTTGCATACCGAAGGTGTGCCAACAGGCTGTGCTTCCAACCAAAGGTGCCAAATGGGCTGTATTTCACACCGAAGGTTCCTATCGACCATACCAATGTGTCGTTTTTCTCACCGAAGGTGCACCAATGGGTTGTTTTTCCCACAAAAGGTGCCTAACGATTGTGTCAATAGGTTGTTTCGCCTACCGAAGATGTGACAATGGGTTGGGTTTCCAATTGAAGGTGCCCATCGGGCTGTTTTCCCACCGAAGTTGTCTAACGATCGTCCCAACGGGCTATTTTGCCCATTAAAGGTGAGCCAACTGGCTGTTTTGCCTACCAAAAGTGTGCCAACGGGCTACTTTTACCACCAAACGTTCACCAACAGGATGTTTTGCCTACCCAAGGTGTGCCAACAAGTTGTTTTCCTACCGAAGGAGCCCATCGGATTGTTTTTCCTACCTAATGTGCCTAGCGAATATGCCTACTGGCTATTTTTGCCACCGAATGTCTACTAATGTGTTATTTTTCCCATCAAAGGAGCCACACAGACTTTTTTCCAACCAAAGGCACCTACCAACTTTGCTAATAGGTTGTTTTGTGTACCAAAGATGTGCCAACAAGTTGTGTTTCCCACTGAAGGCACCAAACGCCTTGTTTTTCCCACCGAAGGTTACTAGCTACCATGCTAAAAGACTATTTTGGCCACTGAATGTTAGCCAATGGGTTGTTTTTCCCCCTGAAGGTGCCCCACGGACTGTTTTTCCCACCAGAGGCACCTAGCCAACGGGCTGTTTTAAACATCGAAGGTGTGCCAATGGGCTGGTTTTTTCACTAAATGTGCCCAACGAGCTATTTTTCTCACTAAAGGTGCCCAACGGGCTGTTTGTCCCACAAGAGGTGTGCTAACGGGCTGTTTTACCCACCAAGGGGGTATCAATGGGTTATTTCTCCCACTGAAGGTGCCTAGTGACTGTGCCAATGAGCTACTTTGATCCCAGAAGGTGTCCCAACGAGCTGTTTTGCCCACCAAAGGTATGTCGAAGGCTTGTTTTCCCATCAAAGATGTGGCAACGGGCTAATTTTCCCACCAAAGGTGCCAAGCGATCGGACCAACGTGCTATTTTTCTCACCAAGGGGTCGTTTTGCCTAACAAAGGTACACCAATAGGCTATTTTTTCCACTGAAGTTACTTTACGACTGTGTAAACATGCGGTTTTTCTAGCTAGAGGTGTGGTAACAGACTATTTTACGTACCAAAGGTGTGCCAACAAGTTATTTTTCCCATCGAAGGTGCCCAACTGACTGTTTTCCTTACCTAAGATGCTTAGGTATTGTGCCAACAAACAATTTTGCCCACCGAGTGTCTACCAACTGGCTGTTTTTCCCATTGAAGGTGCCTAACGGATTGTTTTTCCAATCGAAGGCAGCTAGCGACTTTGCCAACAGGTTGTTTTGCCTACCAGTGGTGTATCAATGAGCTGTGTTTACCAGCAAAGGTATCAAACGAGCTGTTTTGCCACAGAAGATGCCTAGCTACCCTCCTAACAGACTATTTTGTCAACCAAATGTCTGCCAACAGGTTGCTTTTCCCACTGAAGGTGCGCCAAGAATAGTTTTTCCGTTCGAAGGCACCTAGCAATCTTATGAATGGGTTGTTTTGCCTACCAATGGTGTGCCAATGGGTTATTTCTCCCACCAAAGGTGTGCCAATGATCTGTTTTGCCCATCAAATGTGTGCCAACGGACTGTTTTGCCCACCAAAGTTGTGTCAACGAGTTGTTTTTCCCACCAAAGATTCCTAGCGACTGTGTCAATAGGTTATTTTAACCACTGAAGGTGTGCCGAAAGACTTTTTTCCCACTGTAGGTGTACCAAAGGGTTGGTTTTCCCATTGAACATGTGCTAACAGGCTGTTTTTCCCACCGAAGGTGTTTAGCGACTATACCAACTAGCTGTTTTTCCCACAGAAGGTGCTTAGTGACTATGCCAGTAGGCTGTTTTCCCTACCGAATGTCTGCCAACGTACTGTTTTTCCCACTGAACATATGCCAACAAGCTATTTTTCATGCTAAAGGTGCCTAGCGATCGTGCCAATGTGTTGTGTTACACACCAAAGGTGTGCCAATGTGCTGTTTTTACCACCAAAGGTGCATCAATGGGTTGGTTTTCCCTCTAAAGGTGTGCTAATGGGACTCTTTTCCCTCCGAAGGTGTGTCAAAGGGTTGTTCTTCCCACCAAAAGAGTTGAACGATCGTGCCAACGTGTTGTTTTCCCACCGAATGTGTACCAACATGTTGTTTTTCCCACAAAAGGTACACAAATGGGTTGTTTTTCCCATCAAAGCTGCCTAGTGATTGTGTCAACGGGTTGTGTTTCCCACTGAAGGCACCAAACGCCTTGCTTTTCCCGCCGAAGGTTACTAGCTACCATGCTAAAAGACTATTTTGGCCACTGAATGTTAGCCAATGGGTTGTTTTTCCCACTGAAGGTGCCCCACGGACTATTTTTCCCACCAGAGGCACCTAGCCAACGGGCTGTTTTACCCATCGAAGGTGTGCCAACGGGCTGTTTTTCTCACTAAAGGTGCCCAACGAGCTGTTTTTCTCATTAAAGGTGCCCAACGGGCTATTTTTCCCTTCTATGGTGTGCTAACGATCTGTTTGTCCCACAAGAGGTGTGCTAACGAGCTGTTTTGCCAACCAAGGGGGTATCAATGGGTCATTTCTCCCACTGAAGGTGCCTAGTGACTGGGCCAATGAGCTATTTTGATCCCAAAAGGTGTCCCAACGGGCTGTTTTGCCCACCAAAGGTATACCGAAGGCTTGTTTTCCCATCAAAGATGTGCCAACGGGCTAATTTTCCCACCAAAGGTGCCGAGCGATCAGGCCAACGTGCTATTTTTCTCACCAAGGGGTCGTTTTGCCTAACAAAGGTACACCAACAGGCTATTTTTTCCACTGAAGTTACTTTACGACTGTGTAAACATGCAGTTTTTTCAGCTAGAGGTGTGGTAACAGACTATTTTGCGTACCGAAGGTGTGCCAACGAGTTATTTTTCCAATCGAAGGTGCCCAACTGACTGTTTTCCTCACCTAAGATGCTTAGGTATTGTGCCAACAAACAATTTTTCCCACCGAGTGTCTACCAACTGGCTGTTTTTCATGCTAAAGGTGCCTAGCGATCGTGCCAATGTGTTGTGTTACACACCAAAGGTGTGCCAATGTGCTGTTTCTACCACCAAAGGTGCATTAATGAGTTAGTTTTCCCTCTGAAGGTGTGCTAATGGGACTCTTTTCCCTTCAAAGGTGTGTCAAAGGGCTGTTCTTCCCACCAAAAGAGCTGAGCGATCGTGCCAACGTGTTGTTTTTCCCACCGAATGTGTGCCAACATGTTGGTTTTCCCACAAAAGGTACACAAATGGGTTGTTTTTCCCATCAGAGCTGCCTAGTGATTGTGCCAACGGGTTGTGTTTACCACCGAAGGTGTCAAACAAGTTGTTTTCTCACCGAAGGTGCTTAGCTACCATGGAAATAGGCTAGTTTTGCCACCGAATGTCTTCCAACGAGCTATTTTTCCCATTAAAGGTACCCAACAGATAGTTTTTCCCCTCAAAGGCACCTAGCGACCTTGTAAACGAGCTGTTTTGCCCACCGATGCTGTGCTAAGAGGTTGTTTTTCCCACCGAACGTGTGCCATTGGTCTGTTTTGCCCACCAAATGTGTGCTAACTGACTGTTTTGCCCACCAAAGTTAGGCCAGCGAGTTGTTTTTCCCACCAAAGGTTCCTAGCGGCTGTATCAACAGGTTATTTTAACCATTGAAGGTATGCTGAAGGACTTTTTTTCCCACTGTAAGTGTGCCAATGGGTTGGTTTTCCCATTGAACATGTGCTAACGGGCATTTTTTCCCACTAAAGGTGTCTAGCGACTGTACCAACTAGCTGTTTTTCCTACAGAAGGTGCTTAGTGACTATGTCAGTAGGTTGTTTTGCCCACCGAATGTCTATCAATGTACTATTGTTCCTACCGAAGGTGTGCTAACGAGCTATTTTTCATGCTAAAGGTACCTAGCGATCGCCCCAATGTGTTGTGTTACACACCAAAGGTGTGCCAATGTGTTGTTTTTACCACCAAAGGTGCATCAATGGGTTGGTTTTCCCTCTGAAGGTCTGCCAAGGGGCTGTTTCTCATATCAAAGGAGCCCCACGGACTATTTTTCTAACCGAAGGCACTTAGCGACTTTTCCAATGGGTTATTTTGCCGACCGAAGATGTGGCAACGGGTTGTGTTTCCCACTGAAGGCACCAAATGGGTTTTTTTCCCACCGAAGGTGCCTAGCTACCATGCTAATAGGCTATTTAGGTCACTGAATGTCAGCCAATGGGTTATTTTTCCCACCGAAAATACCTCACAAGTCATTTTTCTCACCGAAGGTGCCTAACAATCGTGCCAACACGCTGTTTTTCCCACCAAACATGTTCCAACATGCTATTTTTCACACCGAAGGAGTGCCAACGGACTATTTTTCCCACTAAAGGTACCTAGTGACTGTGCCAATAGACTGTTTTGCCTACTAAAGGTGTGCCAACCAGCTCTGTTTCCTATCAAAGTTATCCAACGGGCTGTTTCTCATGCCGATGTTGCCTATCGACTGTACCAATGTGTTGTTTTTCTCACCGATGGTGTGACAGTAGATTGTTTTTCCCACTGACAGTGCCTAACGGATATGCCAATAGTCTGTCCTACCCACTAAAGGTGTGCCAACATGCTATTTTCCCTACTAAAGGTATGCCAATGGGCTATTTTTCCCACTAAAGGTTCCTAGCGACCGTACTAATGTGTTGTTTTTCCCATAGAAGGTGTGCCAATCTGCTGATTTTTCCCACCGAAGGTCCTTAGTGACCGTGCCAATAGAATGTTTTGCCTATCGAAGGTGTGCCAACAGGCTCTATTTCCCACCGAAGGTGCCCAACGTGCTATTTGTCACACCAAAGGTGCCTATCGATCGTACCATCGTGCTGTTTTTCTCACCATAGGTGCACCAATGGGTAATTTTCCCACTATAGGTGCCTAGTGAAGGAGTGCCAACAGGATGTGTTTCTCATCGAAGGTGCCCAACAGGCTGTTTTTCCCATTAAAGTTTCACTAACGGGTTGTTTTTCTGACCGAAGGTGCCTAAAGGGCTATTTTTCACACCAATCACGCTTGTCGAACATAGCAACATTCTGTTTTTCCCACTGAAGTTGCGCTAATAGGCTGTTTTGCCAACCAAAGGTATGCTAATGGGCTTTTTTGCATACCAAAGATGGGCCAACGAGCTATTTTTGCCACCAAAGTCACCGGAGGTGTGCCAACATATTGTTTTGCATACTGAAGGTGTGCCAACGAGTTGTTTTTCCCACCAAAGGTGCCCAACTGACTGTTTCCCAACTAAGATGCCTAGCGACTATACCAACAGGCCATTTTAGCCACCAAATGTGCCCCACAGATTGTTTTTCCAACCGAAGGTACCTAGTGACTTAACTAATGGGATGTTTTGCCTACCGAGAGTGTGCCAACGGGCTGCGTTTATCGCCAAAAGTGCCGAACAAGTTGTTTTCCCACCGAAGGTGCCTATCTACCATGCTAACTGGCTATTTTGTCCACCGAATGTTTGCCAATGAGCTGTTTTTCCCGCTGAAGGTGCCCTACGGACAGTTTTTTCAATTGAAGGCACCTAGTGACCTTACAAACAAGCTGTTTTACCCACCAATAGGTGTCAATAGTCTATTTTGCCCACCAATAGTGTGTCAATAGTCTTTTTTGTCCACTGAAGGTGTGCCAATAGTCTGTTTTGCCAACTAAAAGTGTGCCAACGGACTATTTTGCCCATCAAAGCTGTGCCAACGGGTTGTTTTTCCCACCGAAGTTTCCTAGCTACCATGTCAATGGGCTATTTTGACTGTCAAAGGTGTGCCAAAGGGCTGTTTTTCCCACTAAAGTTGTGCCAAAGGGTTGGTTTTCAATCGAACATGTGACAACGAGTTGTTTTTCCAATCGAAAGTGCCTAGAGACTATACCAATATGTCGTTTTTCCCACTGAAGGTGTGCCAACGTGTTGTTTTCCCCACTTAAGGTGTGCCAACGGGCCATTTTTCCCACCGATTGTGTGCCACGGGCTATTTTTCACGTCGAAGGTGCCTAGCGATCGTGTCGACGTGCTTTGCTACCCACCAAAGGTGTGCCAACTTGTTGTTTTTCCTACTAAAGGTGCACTAATGAACTAGTTTTCCATCTGAAAGTGGGCCAACGAGTTGTTTTTCCTTCTGAATGTGTGTCAACGGGCTGTTTTTCCCACTAAAGGTGCCTAGCGATGGTTCCAATGCGCTACTTTTCCCACTGAATGTGTGCCAATGTGTTGTTTTTCCCATCGAAGGTGGCCAACGGGCTGCTTTTCCCACTGGAGGTGCCTAGTGACTGTGCTAACAGGCTGTTTTGCCCATCAAAGGTGTGCCAACGTGCTGGTTTTTCCTACCGAAGGTCCTTAGCGACCGTGTCAATAGGTTGTTTTGCCTATCGAAAGTGTGCCAACAGGCTTTATTTCATACCGAAGGTGCCCAACGGGCTATTTTTCATACTAAAGGTGCCTATTGACCGTACCATCGTGTTGTTTTTCTCACCGAAGGTGTACCAATGGGTTATTTTTCACACTACAAGTGCCTAGCAACCGTTCCAACATGTTCTCTTGCCTACTAAAGGCGTCCCAATGGGCTGTGTTTCTCACCGAAGGTGCCCAACGGGCTGTTTTCCCCACCAAAGTTGTGTCAATGGGCTGTTTTTTTGACAAAGGTTACCCAAGGGGCTATTTTTCGCACCAAACGTCCTTATCGAATGTACCAACATTATGTTTTTCCCACCGAAGGTGTGCTAACGGGCTGTTTTTCCCTCTGAAGGTGTGCCAATGGGCTGTTTTTCCCTTCGAAGGTGTCTCAACAGGCTATTTTTCCCACCAAAGTTTCCTAGCGATTATGCCAATGCGTTGCTTTCCCATTGAATGTGTGCCAGCGAGTTGTTTTTTCCATCGAAGATGCCCAACGGGCTGTTTTTCCCACTAGAGGTGCCTAGCGACCATGTGAAGATGTTCTCTTGTCCACTGAAGGTGGGCCAACGGGCTGTGTTTCTCACCGAAGGTGCCCAACGGGCTGTTGCACCAATGGGCTATTTTTTTTACCGAAGTTACCCAAAGTGCTATTTTTCAAATCAAATGTCCTCATCGAACCTACCAACATTCTGTTTTTCCCACTGAAGGTGCACCAACGGGCTGTTTTCCCTCCGAAGGTGTTCCAATAGGTATTTTTCACTCTGAAATGTGTGTCAACAGGTTGTTTTTTGCACCAAAGGTACGTAGAGATCATGCCAACGCGTTGTTTTTCCCACCGAATGTGTTCCAACGTGTTGTTTTTTCCACAAAAGATGCCCAACAAGTTGTTTTTCCCACTAAAGGTGCCTAGTGACTATGCCAACAGGCTAGTTTGCCCGCCGAAGGTGTGCCAATGTGTCAGTTTTTCCTACGAAGGTCCTTATCGAAGGTGTGCCAATAGGTTGTTTTGCCTATCGAAAGTGTGCCAATAGGCTCTGCTTCCCACCAAAGGTGGCTAACGGGCTATTTTTCACACTGAAAGTGCCTATCAACTATACCATCATGTTGTTTTTTTCATCGAAGTTGCACCAATGGGTTATTTTTCCCACAGAAGGTGCCTAGCGACCGTGCCAATAGATTCTCTTGCCCAATAAAGGTGTGCTAATGGGTTGTGTTTCTCACCGAAGGTGCCCAAAAGGGTTATTTTTCCCACTAAAGTTCCACCAATGGGCTATTTTTTGACCGAAAGTGCCCAATGGGCTATTTTTCACACTAAACATGCTTATCGAACGAGCCCAGCAAAGTACCCAACGAGCTGTTGCTCCCACCCAAAATGCCTAGCGACGGTGCCAATTAGCTGTTTTCGCCACCAAAGTTGTGCTAATGGGTTGTTTTCCCACTAGAGGTACGCCAACGGGCTATTTTGTCTACCAAATGTGTGCCAACGGGCGGTGTTTCCCACCAAAGGTGCCTAGCGATAGTGCTAAAGGCTGTTTTGCCTATCAACGGTGAGCCAACGGGCTGTGTTTCCTAACGAGGGTGCCCAACAAGTTGTTTTTCTCACAGAAGGTTCCTGGCGATCGTACCAATGGACTGTTTTGCCCACCGAAGGTCTTCCAACGGGCTATTTTTCCCACCAAAGGTGTGCCAACGAGTTGATTTGTCGACCAAAGGTTTGCCAACAAGTTGTGTTTCGCAGCGAAGGTTCCTAACGGGCTATTTTTCCACCGAAGGTGCCTAGTGACTATGCCGATGGGTAGTTTTCATACCAAAGGTGTGCCAATAGGATGTGTTTCACACCGAAGGTGCCCAACGGGTCACAAAAGGTGTTTACCGATTATGTCAACGGGCACTTTTTCCTACCGAAGGTGTGCCAACGGGATGTTTTTCCCACCGAAGGTCCTTAGTGACTGTCCCAATAGACTGTTTTGCCTACCAAAGGTGTGTCAATGGGTTGTGTTTCACACCAAAGGTGCCTAATGGGCCATTTTTCACACCGAAGGTGCCTATTGACCATACCAAGGTGCTGTTTTTCTCACCAAAGGTGCATCAATAGGATGTTTTTCCTACTGTAGCTGGCTAGCGACCGTGCCAACAGGTTCTCTTGCCCCCTGAATATGTGCCAAACATGCTGTGTTTCCCATCTATGGTGCCTAAGGGCTATGTTTCCTATTGAAGGTGTCAAATAGGTTGATTTCCTATCGAAGGTGCCTATCCACCATGCTAACAGGCTATTTTGGCGACCAAATGTTAGCCAACGAGCTGTTTTTCCCACTGCAGGTGCCCCACGGACAGTTTTTCCTATCTAACGCACCTAGCAACCTTGAGAACAGATTGTTTTGCCCATCTAAGGTGTGCCACTGGGCTGTTTTTCCCTCCGAAGGTATGCCAATGGTTTTTTTGCTCACCAAAGTTGTGCCAACAGATTGTTTTTCCCACCAAAGGTGTGCTAACGGATTGTTTTTCCCACTGAAGCTTCCAAACGATCACATCAACTAGTTATTTTGACCGCTGAAGATGTGCCAACGAGCAGTTTTTCCTGACAATAGTGTGACAAAGGGGTATTTTTCCCACCGAAGATGTGCCAATGGGTTGGTTTTCCCACTGAAGGTGTGCCAACGGGCTAATTCTCCCACCAAAGCTACCTAGCAATTGTACCAACGGGATGTTTTTCCCACCGAAGGTGTGCCAATATGTTGTTTTCACCACCAAACGTGTGCCAACGGGCTATTTATCCCATCGAAAGTGCATAAAAACTGTACCAATGTGCTATTTTTCCCACTAAACATGTGCCAACGTGTTGCTTTCCCCACCGAAGGTGCGCCAACGGACTGTTTTCAAATCAAAGGTACTTAGCGATTGTGCCAACAGGTTGTTTTGCCCACTGAACACTTGCCAACCACTTGTTTTTCCCACTATGTATGCCAATGGGCAATTTTTCACAACAAAGGTGCCTAGCGATCGTGCCTATGTGCTGTGTTACCTAACAAAGGTGTGCAAATGTGCTATTTTTCCCACCAATGGTGCACCAACGGGCTAGTTTTCCCTCTGATGGTGTGCAAACTGGCTATTTTTCCCACCTAAGGTGCATAGAGACTATACCAACGAGCTATTTTTCCCACCGAAGGTGTGCCAACGTGTTGTTTTCCCCACCAAAGTTGTGCCAATAGGCTGTGTTCCCACCAAAGGTTCTTAGCGACTGTGCCAACAGGCTGTTTTCCCACCTAAGGTGTGCCAATAAGCTATTTTTCCCACTATGTGTGCCAACGTGTTGTTTTCATGCTGAAGGTGCCTAGCAATCGTGCCGATGTGTTGTGTTACCCACCGAAGGTGTGCCAACGTGTTTTTTCCCATCAAAGGTGCGCCATCAAGCTAGTTTTCCCTACAAAGGTGTGCCAATAAGCTGTTTTTCCCTCCGAAGATGTGTCAACGGGCTTTTTTTTCCACTGAAGGTGCCTAGTGATCGTGCCAACGCATTACTTTTCCCATGAAATGTGTGACATCGTGTTGTCTTTTCTGCCAAAGGTGTGCCAACGAGTTGTGTTTTCCCAACGAAGGTGCCTGGTGATTGTGCCAATAGGCTGTTTTGCTTGCCGAAGGTGTGCCAATGGGTTGTGTCTCCTACTAATGGAGCCCAACAGACTATTTTTCACACCGAAGGTACCTACCAATCATACTGACGGGGTGTTTTTCTCACCGAAGGTGTGACAATAGGTTGTTTTTCCCGCAAAGGTGCCTAGCAACCGTGCCAACACGTTATCTTGCCCACAGAAGGTATGCCAATATATTGTTTTGCCTACCAAAGGAACGCCAACGGGCTATTTTTTCCACCGAAGGTGCGTAGCAACTGTGCTAATGTGTTGTTTTTCCCACCAAAGGTGTGTAAATATATTGTTTTTCTCACCAAAGGTCCTTAGCGACCATGCCAACAGGCTATTTTACCTACCGAAGGTGTGCCAACAGGCTATGTTTCCCACCAAAGGTGCCCAAAGGGCTATTTTCACACCAAACTTGCTTAATAACCATACCAAAATTCTATTTTTTCCACTGAAAGTGCGCCAATAGCTTGTTTTCCTTATCAAAGGTGTCCCAACTGGCTGTTTTGCCTACCAAAGGTGGGCCTACAGGTTATTTTTCCCACTGAAGGTGTGGCAACAGGCTGTTTTGCCCACCGATTGTGTGTCAACAGGCTATTTTACCCTTTTAAGGTGTATAGGGACTATGCCAACAGGCTTATTTTGGCCAACGAATGTCTGCCAATGCGCTATTTTTCCCATCGAAGATGCCCCATGGACTATTTTTCCAACCGAAGGTGCCTAGCGACTTTGCCAACCGACATTTTTGTTTACCAAAGGTGCACCATTAGGCTATAATTCCCATGGAATTTGCCAAACGGGCTATTTTCCCACCGAAGGTCCCTAGCTACTACTTAACAGGCTATTTTGGCCACTGAATGTCAGCCAACGGGCTATTTTTCTCACTCAAGGTGCCCTATAGACTACTTTTCCCACCGAAGGCACCTAGCGACAATAGGCTATTTTGTGGTCGAATGTGTCCCAACGGGCTATTTTCCCTACTGAAGTTACCGAATAGGTTGATTTTCCACCCGAAGGTGTGCCAATGGTCTATTTTTCCCTCCAAAGGTGTGCCAAGGGGCTTTTTCTCCTACTAAAGGTGCCTAACAATGATGCCAACGTGCTATATTACCCACCGAAGGTGTGCCAACGTGCTATTTTTCCCACCAAAGTTGCACCAACGAGCTGGTTTTCCATCTGAAGGTGCACTAACTGATTGTTTTTCCCATCGCAGGTGCCAATATGGTCGTTTTTCCCACAAAAGTTACCTAACGACCATACGAATGGGTTGTTTTTACCACCAGAGATGTGCCAACAGGCTGTTTTCCCAACGAAGGAGCCAACAGATTGTATCTCCCATCTTATATGCCCAGCGAACATGCCAACTGGCTATTTGTGCCACCGAATGCCTAGCAACGGATTGTTTCTATCATTGAAGGCACCCTATGCACTATTTTTCCAGCC
The DNA here is from genome assembly GCA_027568935.1 of Erythroxylum urbanii. NCBI lineage: Eukaryota > Viridiplantae > Streptophyta > Magnoliopsida > Malpighiales > Erythroxylaceae > Erythroxylum > Erythroxylum urbanii. The sequence continues at coordinate 1,786 of JAOQML010126257.1, read as the reverse complement.
GAAGGAACCTAACGACTTTGCCCACAGGTTGTTTTGTCTACTAAAGGTGTGCCAATGGGTTGTGATTCCCACTGAAGATGCTAAACTGGCTGTTTTTCTCACCGAAGGTGTCTACCTACCATGCTAACAGGCCACCGAATGTCAATCAATAGGTTGCTTTTCCCACCAATGGTGCCCTACGGATTATTTTTCCCATCGAAGGCACCTAGTGACCTTGCCAACGGCCTTTTTGCCAACAAAGGTGTGCCAATGGGCTGTTTTTCTCATCGAAGATATCCAACGAGCTATTTTTCCCACTGAAGGTATGCCAACGATATGTTTTACTCGGTAAAGGTTTGCCAATTGGTTGTTTTTCCCACTAAAAGTGCCTAGTGATCACGCCAACGGGCTATTTTGACAGTCGAACGTGTGCCAACGGGTTGTGTTGCCCACTAATGGCGTGCTAAAGTGCTATTTTCCCACTTAAGGTCTGCCAAGGGGTTGTTTTCCAATCAAAGGTGGCCCGTAAACTTTTTTCCAACCGAAGGCACTTAGCAACTTTTCCAATGGGCTATTTTACCGACCGAAGATGTGCCAACGGGTTATGTTTCCCACGCTTAGCCACCATGCTAACAGGCTATTGTGGCCACCGAATATCAGCCAATGGGTTATTTTTCCCACCGAAAGTGCCCCATAGGTTGTTTTTCCCACCGATGGTGCCAAACGATCGTGCCAACATGCAGTTTTTCCCACCAAACGTGTGCCAACGTGTAGTTTTTCCCACCAAACGCGTGCCAACGTGCTATTTTTCTCACTGAACATATGCCAACGGGTTGTTTTTCACACCGAAGGTGCCTAGCAACTGTGCCAACAGGATGTTTTGCCTACTAAAGGTGTGCCAACGAGCTGTTTCTCACACCTAAAGTGCCTATTGACTGTACCAATGTGTTGTTTTTCTCACCGAAGGGGTGACAATAGGTTGTTTTTCCTACCAAAAGTGCCTCACGACCTGCCAATAGGTTGTCTTGCTCACCGAAGGTATGCCAACGTGTTATTTTCCCTATTAAAGGTATGCCAAAGGGTTGTTTCTCCCACATAAGGTGCCTAGCGGTTGTGCTAATGTGTTGTTTTTCCTATAGAATGTATGCCAATGTGTTGGTTTTTCCTAAGGAAGGTCCTTAGCGACTGTGCCAATAGGTTGTTTTGCTTATCGAGGGTGTGCTAACGGGCTATTTTTCACACTAAAGGTGCATATCGACGTACCATCTTGATGTTTTTCTCACCAAAGGTGCACCAATGGGTTATTTTTCCCACTGAAGGTGCCTAGTGACTGTGTAAATAGGTTCTCTTGCCAACGGGTTGTGTTTTTCACCGAAGGTGCCCAATAGGTTATTTTTTCCATCGAGGTTGAACCAACGGGCTATTTTTTGCACCGAAGGTGCCCAAGGGACTATTTTTCACACCAAACGTGCTTATCGAACATACCAACATTCTATTTTTCCCATCGAAGGTGCACCAATAGGTTGTTTTACCTACCAAAGGTGTGCCAATGGGTTGTTTTGCTTACCAAAGACGGAACAACGGGTTATTTTTGCCACCAAAGTTGTAACACCCCAACTCCCGCCGGACCCGAACCCGATATCGACAGTGATACCCGGATTCGTGCCCCGCGAAGGTGACATGTCACATCACTTAACACTTCACTAAACACTTAACAAAATCGGTATAAATTTTTTTTTTAAAACACTTTTCACTTGTCAATTTTGTGTGCCCACTTTTGAAACATTTTATTTATTTAAACTCTTTT
>JAOQML010126252.1:0-18403 GCA_027568935.1 Erythroxylum urbanii | reverse complement strand
TTTAAACAAAGAATTATTAAATAATTAAATAATATTAGAAAAAGATCAAAATAAATTTGTAAATATTAAATAATCAACTTTTAACGCATGATCAATAAAACCCAACTACTAAATTAAATTAAAGATTGAAATATAAGCATTCTCTAATTATAAATTAGAGATTGAACATTAATATCAATTAGGAAAAAAAATCAGACAGACTGCTTTAGTCTTCCATATTTAGTGGATGCTATCAACTATGATACAAAATGAATCGAACCATTCAAGACAAAATAAAATAGCATTGAAATTATCAAAAAACCATTATTATAGTTGTAATAACCTGTTCTTACACTTAAGGATTCATTGTTAGATTGAGCCATATCATGTGAGAATATATGAAGAGCATTCCATTGGCCTGCATTATATTAGCATACACACATATGAATCATGATTGAGAAAACATTGCAAGATAGTATATGCACTCAATTGACATATTATGGGGAATGGAACGAAAATGAATGTAATATGAATGTGCATTCCCAATGTTTTGCATTTTGATTTCCTAATAACATAAATTGATAGATTATAATTACTGAATTGGGAAATTATTGTTACAATTAAGTAATTGATAAGGTGATATATTCATTTAGTCGAGAAAAACGTTAAAGAGAAAGACAAATTGACACATGCGAATTTAGGTTGATTAGGCCTATGAAATGGTGACATGTGGCACTAGGAATAAGTGAGAAATGGCTCAGTTAAATGGATGATGAGTGGCTTGAGTATAATTGCTACAAGTGGCCCTTTAAATTTGTGACAAATGGCACCTTAGACTTATGACATGTGGAGCAATAAAATGGTGACATAAGTAGCTTTACAAATGGTGACTTATATAGCTTTACAATTGGTGACATGTGTAGCCTTACAATTGGTGACTTATGTAGCCTTATAGGTAGTGACATATGAAGGTTTAAATTAGTTACAAGTGGAGCGTAAAGTAATTGACGCATGAACTGATAGAATAGTAACATATGGACCAATAAAAGGATAACATATGTACTAATAGAATGGTGACACATGGACCAATGGAATAGTGACACATGAATTGGTTTGACTTTCTTTAAATTTTCTAGAGAAAATGAATGAAAAAGGCAATAAAAGTGAGAGTGAAGGTCAGCTATAAGGTTAGAAGAGGGAGAAAAATGAAAATAAGAAGAGAAGGAGAGAAAAAGGGGGAGAGAAGAAGAGAAGGAAAGAGGTTATCAAGGTAAGTTGAAATTCTGGTTTCAATTTCATCTTTCTCTTTCTATCTGTCTTTCATATCCTTAGGGCACGAATTTGAAGAAACTCAAAGAATAAAAGTTTTAGGTATAGGTCCGCCCTACTAATATAAGGTCCGCATAATGGATATAAATTCGATGAAATTATAAGAATAACAATATGAAATGAATGAAAGTAATCTTATGAATACTAATGTAATTCAAAGGAGATGAATGACGAGCATTAAGTAAAGATGAATGAAAATTGAATATAATATGATCTTATAATGCTAGAATAACTCTAGTGAATGATAGAGTGATGAACTTATAATAATCTTATATAATTGAGGTGTAAACCTAACTTAAAATTAAGCATATATGAGTTATGAAGTGTGAATGATTACGAGATGTTAATTAAGGAAATATACCCGGAATAGTCAATTGAGCATGCATTGAACATGATACATATACATGTGATGGTTGAATAATTATATGATTAATCAATTTAGTAATATGTGGATTATGTGTGTATTGTATGATATAAAAGCACAAGTTGACTGACAACATCCAGACATTATCGGATCATCAAGGCAATACTCACCTAGAGTATACTGTGAGTTAACCTAGATGTGTCTACTCAATTTTATGTGTTTTTTTGCTTTAACCTAGATGTGTCTACTCAATTTTATGTGTTTTTCTACTTGAGTTATATATGGTGTGAGTTGACTTAGATGTATCTCACTATGAGTGATTTGCTCTTGTTTAATTTTTACATAATGAACTGTTACTGGTTTGATTATGATAATTCCAAATATCAATTGTCTAAGGAGATCATTATTTGGTACTATATTGGAAGTGCTCATTGTATGTGAATTTGACTAAATAAGTGAAACTCAACATTATTATTGAATGTCAGACCAAAGTTTGATGATAAATATGAATGTGAATGGAATAAGTGATACTTAACATAATTGTTGAATGTCAAACTCTGATTTCAATGATTGTGATAAATGACTATGCATACTGAATCAAAGTGATTAATAGCACATTGTGTGAGTTGATGCATTTCATGATATTAATGTGCATGATTAGATAAAGGAGTTATGACCGGAGTGTTGGCCTCCAAAATTTTTTGTTTTGTTAAGCATGATTTAAATGAATTATGAGGTCATGACAGAATATTATTGGAGTTTTATTATTTATTTCAATATTAGTAGAATTTTATTTCACTGGTTTGTAAAATTAAAGCTGTAAGAATGTATTGAGGGAAATTGTGGCATGTCACTTAAGTTTAAAAGCCATGAAGCATTAAAGAAAGGGTAAAGTGGACATTTAGCACTCATTAAAGGTGCAATTGGAAGAGGAAAATGTTGTCTTCTTTATTAGATGAAGAAAAACGTAAAATGAAGGGAGATTGTGGAGAGAAAAACATGAAAAAGAAAGAAAGGAGGGAGAGTTTCGTCTGTGAGAGACAAGAAACAAGACAAAGTTAAGGTTTCATCTTTTCTTAGTTTTTAAGAGTGATTTTGAGGGTCTTCAAGAAGAGAAAGAGGAAGAGGAAGAGAAGAGCTTCCATTTGTGCTAAACATCTCCTTGTTTGGTGAAGATTCAAAGTAAGCCCATTTTTATTCCTTTGGATCTTTAGAAGTGTTTTGGTTTATGAAGCTTAGGAAATACATAGGTTTAAGTATTTCAGAATCAATTTTTAATGAATATGCTTTTTAGGTTCTCAATTTGTAGTCTTATTGAATTAGATTTTTGCCAATGTTAAAGGGAATCAATAGAGGAAAGAGAAGCAAGAGGAGGGGCATTTTTAAGGAAGGAATCCAAGTGGGTTACATATTTATAGTTGAGTTAATGAGCCATGAGTATTTTTCCAAATCAGTAGAGTTAAATGATTTCAATTGTTTTATAAATGTTGCATTTATTGTTTCTTAAGTGATTTAAGTAATTGCTACATGTTTGGTACATGAATCTTGTTGATGATTTATGAAATGATGATGGAAATTGTATTTGAAATATATCATACTTATGGAAATCATGTTTTCAAAATGTGTCTTTTATGCAATATGTTTACAAGTCATGAAATTCATATTTGTGTGGGTTTGTGGTGGTCCATCATGTTATGTCACATGCACATTAACCATGTTAAAGGATTCTCCCACTTGCTTGCTAGTGGCATAGAGCTCCATTATGGACTCCCTCAAGTTTACAGGAGATTCACAAGAACTCCATCATGTTTATCGGAGCTTTGCAAGAACTCCCTCGTGTATATCGGAGCTTTGCAAGAACACCCTCGTGTATATGGACTACCAAAACCATTATAAGTGCTTAAGTTGTTTATGATTTTTTAACAAGTTTGATGAATACATTACTAGTGTTGTTTATGAATTCAATGCAATTTACTATGGCAATGAATATTTTCAATGGTTTTGCTTATTTCTCCGCTATAAACTTGTTACTCATAAGCTTTTAAGCTCACCCCCCATTCCTCCCCATCTCCATATGAAGAGCAAGAGATTGAATGATAAAGATTCAAGGCAACACTCTAAGTTTACATTTTTTTTATTTAAGTTAGTATATGAAAACTTAAGGCTTTAACCACATTTCAAGTAACACTCGTTCATGTATATTTTGTATTTTTAGGTTATAAGACTAATGATGTATTTGGGTCTTGTAATTCCCATCAAAGCTTTATAAAACTCTTTTCTTTTGAAGTTAATGAAATATGTTTATGTTTTGTTCATGACTTTTCAGGCTTCTACATTGCATTTTCAAGCATTCATAGGGATAAAACCTGTGTTCTGACTTCATGAGAAAAATTTATTAATCTAGGTTGTTTTAGGCAAAGTTTCTTCTTGGGAGTTGTATTTTATCCTCTTAGCTTTCCAATGATATAAAGTTTGTAATTTTTAGAGAATGGACTTGAAAGATTGGATTTTTGCAGGTTTGTGATGTTATACACGGCACATGCTGGACACATTATAGCCCTTTTCTAACTTGATTTAGCAAAAAAAGAGTACTATGGTGTCTTGAAATGGGAAGAATTAGTGTGACAAGTTAGAGATGAAATGAAGGTGATAAAGGGCGTTGAATATGTACAGAAATTATGATAAATGTACATTAGTTTGAATGTTATGTTTTAGCTTGATGACCAAACATAGATTATAACTTTGTTGTAAATGATATTGAGCTAAAATGAAAGTGATAATGAAGGGAAAATGATGAGTAAAATAAGTTAGAAATGATAGATATGCATAAGAGGGGTTATAGGTGACTTGTAGGAGTAAAAATATGAAAATTGACCTATAAATGTCCGTTGGGTGGACTTGTCGTCTGCTGGGCAGACCTTCTCGAGAATTCTAGCGTTGCAGCTTAGTTCATGTCCGTTTGGAGGGAGATATATCTACTAAGAAGACATACCTGGGATAATTTTATAAATGTGCTATTTTAACGCTCTAGACTTCAAAATCTCTCTTTGGGGTTCACAAAATTGTAGAATTCGAAGTCCTCTTCGAAACCATACTTGAATGAGCTTAATCTGACATCTATATTGAAAGTTATGCTTATTGTCCAAAATCATGTACATTTATGAGTTGTGGACTTATCAATGCTTTCCTATGACACATTTAGGCTTGAATGGAGCTTGAGATGTACTTTGTTTGATATGGAAATAAGAGATAAAAATGAGTGATATGTTTAGGGAGATGATTGAGGATACAAACATAAGAATGGATTGTCATATATCAAGTGTTCAACTACAGAATTTTGGGATGTTATGAGAATGAAGATGAAACTATGATGGCTAATGAGTTTCCATTACAAGAACCTTACAGAGTGATGTGCTCATATTTTACTCATGACTTAGACTTCGAAACTGGGGTCTAACATTTGGTGGTATCAGAGCAACTAGGTTTAAGAGTATCCTAGCCATGAAATGTGGTCATTTTAAAACACTAAATGAACATGCATTGATTTAAAAGAACAACATGCATTATTTTTGTATTGTTTAATATGATTTGAAATTGTTTTACATGAAGCATGGTTTAAGAAGGTTTTACATGCACACATGCAAGTTTAAACCTGACATGAAACATGAACTAAAGATTTTAAATGGTTTTAAGTTCAAGGAGTGAGTATACCGCCTCAAAAGATAACTCGAGGAGCTGTGACTCGATCTCGCTCGCCAAGGAGGTACGAATGAATCTCATGTCTCACAAGACACGGGGACACACTTTGCTCATGATTCTGAGGCATCTAGTATGCAATATGAAGTACCACTGCCTCCTCCTCCTATGCCCCAAGTAAACCCTATGGATCCATGTTTCTTTCAAGCCTTTTCTCAGGCTTTCACACATGCTATGGGCAAGTACCACAAGTTCTAGTACAAGCTCTAGTAGAGAGGAGCGGACAGTATGATAAGCTCCACAAGTATGGGGTTCTAGACTTTAATGGGACTATGAATCTCGAAGAGGTTGAAGCATGGTTAAGAAGGATGGAGAGAGTCCTGTTACAGATGAAGTGCTCCGATGAGGAGAACTTGGATTATGCAGTGACCTTGCTGCAAGGAGACGCACTCCATTGGTGGGAATTAGTGCCCCATAGTCAAGTCATACCGTCGGTATTATTATGGAGAAATTTTTTGGAAGCCTTTAGGAAGAAATACTTCTTGAAAGTCTATGTCCAAGAGAAGGCAAGAGAATTCCTAAATCTCACACTGAGGGACATGAGTGTGAGTTAATATAAGCAAACGTTCACCCAGCTTTCAACGTATGCAGCCAACATTGTTTAGAATAAGGAGGATAAGTTTCATAAGTTTAAGGAAGGACTTCATTTAGGAATCAAGGAGAAAGTATTGATCCAAAAATTTTGTGACTACCAACTGTTGGTAGATGTTGCATTCCAAGCTGAGAAACTAGAGAACATAAAGTATGAAGTAAACAGGAAGAGGAAGAATCGAGAACAATCTTCCAAGAAGGGAATGAGTGTTGTCATGCCTAAAAGGAGTATTAGGACTTCCACACGTAGAGCAAAGTGGGAAGTAGTGGCTCTTCTAAGAACAAGTAAACAAAGGCAGTTTTAGTACAAGCCTCAACTGTAAGAGGTAACAGAAGGATGGTGGGGAGTAGGTATACGAATGCCCAATGCGAGCATTGTGGGAATTTCGCAGAGGAGAGTGCCTCAAGTTACTTAGAGTATGTTTCCAATACGGAGAGAAGGGACACATAGCAGGGAATGTCCCCAATCACCAAGGCAAGATGGATCACAGATGCAAGCTCCAAAGAGAGCTAAAATAGTAAAAACCAGGCCAGCCACTAAGGTGGGAAGCTCTGGAGTGGCAAAGAAGGTTATTCCTCTAGGAAGGCCAAAGGGTCAGGCACAAACAAGGGTGTTTGCCATGACTAGAGATGAAGCTATAGCTGCAGCCGCACTTGAAGTTGTTATGGTTATGGCTTGGTTATTTGATCAGAAATATATTTATTGATTGATTCTAGCTCCACATATTCTTTTTTTTTCTACAGGCATGACATTACATGATGTTAATTTGGTGTCATTGGATAGTCCATTGATTGTTAATACTCCTTTAGGGAGGAATGTGATAATAAGTCAATCATATAGAGATTGTGAATTCTTTATTGATGGTGCTAAACTGGTAGTGGATTTAATGCCTTTAGATTGAAAGGACCTAGATGTTGTACTTGGAATAGATACTTTGAAGAAATATTATGCAAAGTTAGAATGTAGCCTCAAAGAGGTAGAATTTGATCTCAGCAACGGTGAGAAGGTGACTTTTAAGGAAAATAGAAAAACACCATCACCAAGAATTATTTCAGCTTTACTAGCTGACTAGATGATGAGAAAAGGGTGTGAAGCCTTCTTGGCACATGTTGTGGACACCGAGGTGAACGAAGGAAAGTTAGAAGATTTTCCAATTGTGAGTGAATTTCGAGACGTGTTTCCAGAAGACTTACCTAGTTTGCCAACAGTAAGGGAAATCAAATTCTCCATATATCTGATTCCAAGTATCGCACCCATTTTAATACCACCGTATAGAATGGATCCAACTGAGCTGAAAGAGTTTAAGGAACAGTTGGGAGAACTGTTAAAGAAGGAGTCTATAAGGTCAAGTTTGTCACTATAGGGAGCGTCGGTTCTATTTGTTAAAAAGAAGGATAGAACTTGGCACATGTGCACTAACTATCAGAGGCTAAATAAAGTGATTATTAAGAACAAGTACCTCTGCCACGAATCGATGATCTGTTCAACCAGCTGTAAAGAGCAAAGGTCTTCTTTAAGATTGATCTCAGGTCAGGCTATCATCAGCTCAGAATCAGGTAATCTAATATACACAAAACAACCTTTAGGACACGTTATAGGCATTATAAGTTCCTAGTCATGCCACTTGGATTGATCAATGCTCCAGCTGTGTTCATGGATCTCATGAATAGGGTCTTTAAGGAATATTTGGACCAATTTGACATAGTATTTATAGATGACATTTTGGTTTATTCTAAGAGTGAAGAGGAACATATGGAACATCTCAAGATAATGTTGCAAACACTAAGGGAGAAGGAGCTTTATGCCAAATTCAACAATTTTGAATTTTGGCTTCATAAGGTATACCCTGGACATGTAATTTTGAAGGATGGGGTATATGTCATTTGAGGAAAATTGAAGCAGTGGTGAAATGGCATGCACCAAAAACAATAGAAGAAGTGAGAAGCTTTCTAGGTCTGGCAGGATATTATAGAAGGTTTATTGAAGGATTCTCCATGATAGCTGCTCCAATGACCAAGTTATTAAGGAAAAATTAGAAGTTTATCTGGAGTGATGAATGTTAGAAGAGCTTTGAGGAGTTTAAGCACAGATTGACAAGTGCTCCAATTTTGACCTTGCCCATGGGAGATGAGGGCTATACAGTTATAGTGATGCTTCAAGAAAGGGTTTGGGTTGTGTGTTGATGCAAGCAGACAAGGTAATGGCTTATGCCTCATGGCAGCTAAAGCTTTATGAATTGAATTACCCAACCCGTGATCTAGAATTAGCGGTAATAATTTTTTCTTGAAAATTTAGAGACATTATTTGTACGGAGTTTAGACGAGGATTTTTAAAGATTATAAAAGCCTCAAGTACTTATTGGGCCAGAAAGAGTTAAATTTGAGGCAGAGAAGGTTGTTAGAGTTACTTAAGGATTATGACTTGTTGATTGAATACCACCGAGGCAAGGCAAATATAGTGGCTGATGCCTTGAGTAGGAAATCCTCCATAACCCATGTTTAGAAAATTTATCTGCTATTGTTGGAAGAGATGGCCAAGCTTAGAATAAGCTTGGAATAGGAGGAACCTGATTACATTATTGCTAATTTCCGAATGAGACCAATACTCAGAGAAAAAGTTAAGGAGTTACAAGAACAAGATGTAGATTTGAATAAGCTTTGATAAGAAATTAAGAAAGGCAAGACATCCAAATTGGAAGTGAGGGATGATGGACTTATAATTGTAGGCAATAAACTTTGTATTCTGAATGTCAAGGAGGTAAAGGATGAGATACTCGATAAAGCACACAATGCGCCTCATGCCATGCACCCAGGTAGCTCCAAGATGTACAGAGATTTGAAAGAGCATTTCTAGTGGAAAGGCATGAATAAAGATGTAGCAGAGTATGCAAGCAAGTGTCTAGTGTGTCAGTAAGACAAGGCTGAACACCAGGCACCTTCAGGCAAATTAAGGTCATTGTCTATTCCTGAATGGAAGTGGCAAAGGATAACCATAGATTTTTTGATAGGTTTGCCTAAGACCAATAGGAAGCATGATACCATATAGGTTATTATTGATCGTTTGATGAAGTCAGCCCATTTTTCAGTAATTAAACAGACTGATTCTCTACATATGCTAGTAAAGAAGTAAATTGATGAGATAGTGAGACTACATGGGATTCTAGACTCCATAGTTTCTGACAGAGATCCTCAGTTTACTTCGAGATTTTAGGAAAGCATGTAAGAAGCTCTAGGGACCAAGTTAAATTTTAGGACTACTTTCCATCTCCAAAAAAATGGTCAATTTGAGAGGACCATTTAAATGCTTAAAGGAATTCTCAGGCCATGCGTGATAGATTTCAAAGTTGTTTGGGACAAGCACTTGCCATTGGTCAAATTTGCTTACAATATTTGGTACCACTCAAGCATTCAGATGGCTCCTTATGAAGCATTGGAAGAAGATTTAGAACTCCTATATGTTGGGATGAAGAAGGAGAAAGGAAATTAATAAGACCAAAGTTACTCCAGATGACAGTTGACAAGGTTAATCAAATTAAGCAAAGGCTTAAAGCAGCTCAAAATAGAATGAAGAGCTATATTGATGCAGACTGAAAGGAAATGAAGTATGAAGTTTGTGAGAAAGTGTTTCTTAAGACATCTCCTTGGAAAGGAGTCATGAGGTTTGGCAAGAAGGGTAAATTGAGCCCATGATACGTGGGTCCTTCGTGATTGTTAAGAGGATTGGACCACTGGCCTATAGATTGGTGCTACCACCAAAATTGTCACAGATACATGATGTCTTTCATTTTTCCATGTTAAGGAGGTATAGATCAGATCCCTCCCACATCATTCAGACCACTGAGGTTTAATTGAGAGATGATCTGACTTATAAGTAAACTCTAGTGGAGATTTTGAACACTAAGGAAAAGCCCCTTAGGAACAACACAGTTCAACTAGTTAAAGTCCTGTGGAAAAACCATTCTAAAGAAGAGGCCATGTAGGAGCCCTTGGAGACCATGAAAGAGAAGTATCCACACCTCTTCAATGACTCAGGTAAGAATTTTAAGGACAAAATTCTGTTAAGAGGGGGAGAAATGATGGCCTTTGAAAATTTTCATTTTGTTAAGCATGATTTAAATGAATTATGAGGTCATGATAGAATATTATTGGAGTTTAATTATTTATTTTAGTGTTAATAGGATTTTATTTCACTAGTTAGTTAAATTAAAGCTGCAAGAATGAATTGAGGGAAATTGTGGCATGTCACTTAAGTTTAAAAGCCATGAAGCATTAAAGAAAGGGTAAAGTGAACATTTAGTACTCATTAAGGGTATAATTGGAAGAGGAAAATGTTGTATTGTTTATTATATGAAGAAAAACGTGAATGAAGGGAGAGGGTGAAGAGAAAAACATGAAAAAGAAAGAAAGGAAAGAGAGTTTCGTCTATGAGAGAAAAGAAACAAGACAAAGTTAAGGTTTCATCTTTTCTTAGTTTTTAAAAGTGATTTTGAGGGCGTTCAAGAAAAGAAAAAGAAAGAGGAAGAGAAGAGCTTCCATTTGAGCAAAACATCACCTTGTTTGGTAAAGATTCAAGGTAAGCCCATTTTTAATCCTTTGGATCTTTGGAAGGGTTTTTGTTCATAAAGCTTAGGAAATACATGGGTTTAAGTATTCTAGAATTAATTTTTAGTGAATATGCTTTTTGGGTTCTCAATTTGTATTCCTAATGAATTGGATTTTTGCCAATATTAAAGCGAATCAAGAGAGGCAAGAGGAGCAAGAGGAGGAGCACTCCAAATTTACATATTTTTATATTTAAGTTAGTATATGGAAACTTAAGGCTTTAGTCACATTTCAAGTAACACTCGTTCATGTATATTTTGTATTTTTGGATTATGAGACCAATGATGTATTTGGGTCTTGACATGCCCATTAAAACTTTGTAAAACTCTTTTCTTTTAATGTTAATGAAATATATTTATGTTTTGCTTATGACTTTCTAAGTTTTTGCATTGCATTTTCAAGCATTCATAGGGGTAAAATATGTGTTTTGACTTCATGGGAAAACCTATATTAATCTAGACTGATTTGGATAAGGTTGTCTTCTTGGAAGTTGTAGTTTATCCTATTAGCTTTCCAATGATATAAAGTGTGTAATTTTTGGAGACCAGATTTGAAAGATAGGATTTTTACAAGTTAGTGATGTTGCACTGGGTGCATGTTGGATACTTTATAGCCCTTTTCTAACTTGATTTAACAGAAAAAGAGTACTATGATGTCTTGAAATGGGAAGAATTAGTGTGATAAGTTAGAGATGAAATGAAAGTGATAAAGGGAGTTGAACATGTGCAGAAATTTATGATGAATGTGTATAAGTTTGAATAATATGTTTTTGGGTTCATAACCAAAAATAGATTATGATTTTGTTGTAAATGATATTGAGCTGAAATGAAAGTAACAATAAAGGGAAAATGATGAGGAAAATAAGCTAGAAACGATAGATATGCATAAGAGGGGTCATAGGTAACTTGTAGGAGTTAGAAATCTAGCAATTGATCCGTAAATGTTCGTTGGGCAGACTTGACATCCGTTGGGCAGACCTTATCAGGAATTATAGCATTCCAGCTTAATTCATATCCATTTGGAGGGACATATGTCTGCCAAGCGAACATTCTCGGGATAGTTATATAAATGTGCAATTTTAAGCCTTTTATAAGGAAAAATCTCTCTTGGAAACCGTACTTGAATGACCTTAATCCAACATCTATAGTGAAAATTATGTTTATTGTCCTAAATCATTTACATTTATAAGTTATGGACTTATTAATGCTTTCCTGTGATATATTTAGGCTTGAATGGAGCTTGAAATGTACTTAGTATGATGTTGAAATAAGAGATAAAATGGGTGATATGTTTATGGTGATGATTGAGGATATAAGAATAGATCGTCGTATATCAAGCATTCAAATATGGAATTTTGGGATGTTATGAGAATGAAGATGAACTTATAATGGCTAATGAGATTCCATTACAAGAACCTTATAGACTGATACGCTCACGTTTGAATCACAAGTTAGACTCCAAAAATGGGGCCTAACATGCCAAATGTTTGATATCTCAATAGATTAAAGTAGAGCATCAGGCTTTGGTTGGGAAGTTACAGTCATTACCTATTCCGGAGTATAAATGGGAGAGGATTACTATAGATTTCATTATGGGTTTACTAAGGAATCTGAGGCAACATGATGCCATATGGGTCATTATTGACAGATTGAAGAAATCGGCTCATTTCTTACCTGTGCGAGAGAATAACACACTTGATTAATTAGCTCATAGATATGTAAATGAGATAGTAAGGTTACATGGAGTTCCAGTATCTATTGTATTAGACCAGGATCCCAAATTTACTTCTAGATTTTGGGGTAGTTTATAAATAACATTGTGTACAAAGTTGAGCTTTAGTACATCATTTCATCCTTAGATAGACGGACAGAGTGAGAAGATTATTAAGACTGTTGAAGATATATTCAAAGCTTATGTTTTGGAGTTCCAAGGAGCATGAGATTAATATGTATCTCTTATTGAAATTTTATACAATAATCATTATCACAATAGTATCAGTATGGCACCATATGAGGCATTATATGGCAGAAAGTGTCGATTGTCTTTGTATTGGGATGAAGAGGATTTAAGCATTGTTGAAGGCCCAGAGTTGACTCAAGATATTGTTGATAAGGTCAAACTGATCCGTAGTAGAATTAAGGCGGCTCAAGATAGGTAGAAAAGTTGTATAAATCAATACCAGAGAGATATGGAGTACCAAGTGGGAGATAAGGTATTTCAAAGGGTATCAACTTGGTGAGGAGTGCTAAGGTTTGGTAAAAAGAGTAAGTTAAGTCTTATATATAGTTTGGTCCATATGAGATTAATGAGAGAATAGGACCATTTACAAGTTAGCATTACCAGCTGAGATGGCTTAGATTCATAATATGTTTCATGTTAGTATGCTCAGAAGATATTGGTTAGATCTGAAACATGTGTTACTGGCTCAGGAGGTTGAAGTTGCAACTACCTTGAGTTATGTTAAGGAACCGATTACGATAGTTGGTTATCAGACTAAGTAATTGAGAAACTGAGTGATCCTATTAGTTCTTTCAAGGAATCATTTAAGAGAAAAAGCCACATGGGAAACTGAGGAGAACATGAAGAAACAATACCCCCATATGTTTGATCAATCAGGTAAGAATTTGAAGGACAAAATTTCTTAAGGGGGAGAATTGTAATAGGGAGTTTTCCATACTAAGAGTTAGAGCCTTAGATTATTGCATACGAGTTATATCATTTTAGCATTTATGAAATTCATTTCAATCACATGCATATCATTAGCATACATATATTAATTATGATTTCGTACACATTACAAAGATAGTATATGCACGCAATTGACATATTCCGGGGTATGAAAGGTTTAAAATGATCATGATGTGAATTATGTATTGTTATGTCTTGAATTTTGGTTTGAATGATTACAAGTAGTAAATTTGGAATTAGTTGTTACCATTAGAAAAGTGATGAATTAAAAATGCATATTTAGATTAGGAAAATGTAAATGATAAGACAAATTGACACATGGAAAGTTAGGATGACTAAGCCTATGAAACAAGTGACAAATGGCATAGATAGATGAGTGACATTTGACATGGGTAATTAATTGACAAATGATAGCAATGATTGAGCAACAAATAGACTAGTAACTAGGTGACATTTGGTTGCTTATGGAGTATGTAAGTGGCTTACATACTTAGGGACATATGTCAATGTAATATGGAGACATCTAGCATCTAAGGAATTACACTTCTGTAAAAGTAGTTTCAGCTTTGTTCATTCTTCTTCTTTTTTCATCTCTTACCACTGAAACTTGCTTCTATCTCCCATTATTGTGTTTTGCTTGAGCTATGCTAAATTACCACACCAAATACATGCTTTTACCCTTCACAAGATAGCTAAAGAACCAGATTATTGTTATCTTTTATCCTAGTTGAAAACCATCCAATTTTCACTTTGAACTTGGGATGATTTTGCATGCATTAAAGGCTAGGCAGACTTGATGAATTAAGCTGGAATTAGAAGCTAAATAAGTAAGTAAAGTGTTGTTCTTTATGGCATGTTATTGTTAGGTTCTGATCATGCGTCTCATATATAATATGGACCAAATATAAGTAGCAAAAATAAAACGGAACCTCAAAAACTAAATCTACTTTTGCATATATATATAAAAAACAAAAACATGAAATGTAAGATTTTTACATACTTTTCTGACGATCTCCTTCATTCATTAATCTTCTCCACATTGGGTTGTCGTCAACCAAAATGATCAATGCAGACTGTCTCTAATGAAAGTCCACATGAAGATAGAAGGATGAAACTTGATTAAGAGATGGCTAGAATTCTTTCTTTGTGCTAACAAAGGCAAGAACTCTTGAGAGAGTTAGAGAGAAAAAGTATGTATGTAAAATGAAAACCTTTTTTTTTCTTATGTGTCTTACACAAGATGCATGAAAATCATGTCAATTTTTTGCACCATTTGACCTTCCATAGCCCCCATTACTAATGGAAAGTTATAGGAAGTTAATGGCCATGAATAACATGCATTAATGGAAGTTATGGGAAGTTAATGACCATGAATAACATGTATTAAAGGAAGCCAATAACACTTGTTTCCAATCCATTCCATGCAATGTTTTCTACCACAATCACATCACGATACAATCTCGAAACACTCTCTCATATCTTAAATCACCATTTAAGGCCATTTTACTCATCCTTCGGATCTCCTATGTGTGTGACCCATTAGGTTCTTGATTATGTTGCCCATTTGAATTAACACTTAATTCAAGTAAGTCAAAATTATTATCTAGACAATTGACCGAAAAGTCAGTGGTTTGATTACGAAACCCCCTTCCATCTGCAATGTTGCCATACAATTTTTCCTTTCACCATCTATACCCCACTTGGTTCAGAGTATAGTCAAAGTGTCAACTCCCACTAGACTAACTACGTCACATTTAGTCCAAGTGTTATTAGACCTTATCCAAAGGATCTTATTACTTTATATATCATTGAAGACTCTCTTCATGACACATATCTACTGTGGCCAGAGACTCCTGAGTAATGACCCTGACAAGAGGCCAAGGGTATCATCTCCTTCTATCAGGAGTGGTGAATCCTTTATTAGCTTCTCAATTACCTTTGAATACCTTAAGATGTATGTAACACCCCACTACCATAGAGTACATACGCGAACATCTAGAGGACATTCAAGTACATACCCTATGACAATGGCATGATAGAGCAATCATAATCACTTATATGACACCATACAAAATAATGGAAGACGTAAAACTTAACTCCTCATTTCATATATTAACAAAAGTTACATTGTTGCAGTACTTTCATTTAACAAATATTTACATTATCATAAACATCTCTCTTTATACAAAAGATTTACATGTAAAGAAAACTACCTAAGCATAACTACAACTCGTCAGATGCTAGTTGACAGGCTTTTGAACCATAACTTAATCCAAATCGATCTTTTAGAATACCTTAGGAACTAGGCCTCCTGTCCCATACCTGAAAAGCCATGTTACAATTTTGATGAGTTTTGTCAACTTAGTGAGTGAACCATCATTGATGATCTCACTCATTCAACAACTCAAACATAACAGATATAAACTAAATACACAATAGTCTTCATTTCAGAAAATCATATCATCTTTTTAGGTAACATCATCATCTATCTTAGTTAATCATTTTATCAAAAGTACATAAGTGAGGCATATCACACTATCATCACAATTCAGAAGTATTTTCATAATCATATATTTCATAATCATGTACTATTGTAGATGCTTATGAAACTTCACTCTCATTATTATTTGTTGTGACTGAGTATCGTTAGATATAGATATAGATATTGCCTCGTATTGGGTTCAATCAGATACAGAAATCACGAAGCAAAGCTCTATGTGCAGAATTCTGAGCTTAAAGCTCTTACAAAATGGTTACACTAGTCACAATGCCTTTATCTGGTCATGCATTTAATGTAATTCATTAAATCACAAAATATGCCATGAACAACAATTACTTATAATACCCAGATACAATCTCATATTCATTGGACCTCAGTCTGGCATTCAACTTTCATTGAGTATTCAAAAATCATTCAAAATTTAGATGCAAACATATATCATTTAGATTTCAGATGCAAATAGAACACTTCCAATACATTCCCAAATATCAATCTCCTCGGACCTTAAATTTTGGAATTATAACAATCAAGTCATTAACAATTCAATATATGGGAATTAAATAGAAATAGAAATAAATCAATCCTAGTGATATCATCTAGGTTGACTCATAGTACGCTTTCGTATATGCTATTGCCTAGATGGTCCGACAATGTCTTGTCGATGGCGTTCAACTTGAGAATCTAAATACACATACATTGTACACATTACTATCATGATCAAACAAATACATATTCAATTATACACATACATATATATGCCATGTTCAATACATGCCCAATGACTATCCAGAGCATGTTTCCTTAATCATAATTCATAATCATTCACATATTGTCACTTAGATATGTCTTGTTTGCATTTAGGTTAACACCTTAAGTAGACTTAATCATGCTCGATTCATTAACCATACATTTACTAACTCTTTTTTAGCATTGCAAATATTTCACATAATTCCTAATTCTCATTCATTCATTCCTAACGCATTATTAATATCCTTTGGAATACATTTGCATTTATATGAATATCTTCATTCCTTTAACACTTCTTCATTCCAGACTTAGATGCATTGTTATAAAAAATTATTTTCCTTAAAGTATAACATCAATTATCCATCAAAACTTATCACACATTTAACTAACTTTTCCAACATCAAATTATGTTCATTTTAAACCTTAATCAAGTCCAAATCCATCATAGTTAAGTACCTTACCCTTAATTGATTCAAAAATCACACGAAAGAACATTTTATTCACTTCCATGCCATTTCCACCATTGTATATCTCTTCCCGAGACCATGGGATCAGTTATCCAAAAGTCCCCATCCATTTCCTTCATTAGTTTTCCAAATTTTTTCAGGACAAGTTTCAAGTCAGTTTTGTATGGCCATTCTAACATAGAAACTAAAGTTTCTAGGTAATATGTTCTCTTAAAAAATGTTCCTCTATGTCTTATGGTTCTAATGAACTAAATTGCATACAATTTGGTTCATTATTACTAGAATTATACCCAAAATACTATAACTTGTTCTCAAACACTGATAGTAACCAAAACTCAACTTCAAGATAAATTTCAAAACCCTTAGAGATAGAAATAAAATTCTATTCCTTCATGATAATTGTAGAAATATGTATTTATTTTAATATATAGTGAATATCACCCCATTTGGATATCTATAAGTCAAATTATGTCTAAAATACTGATGTCTATTTAGTGGAACCACTACAATTAACTCACATCACACAGCTTTAACACTCTTTCACCATAGTTCATCAATTCCCCTTCAATTCCACCTTATTCATGCCTCAATTACACATCAATTTCATGTTTAGAACCAATTCAAAAATCATTCATTAAGTAAATTATAAATCAATAACTTCTATACATCAAAACCAAACCAAAAATTATCCTACAAGGATCATTTTTCCAGCACATATCATCACCAATATCTCAAACATTTCATTCCAATTCAAGCATCATTCCTATACCAATTAACATGCTATAAAACTCATATTGTTACTTAACTATTTGTAACATCCTGTTACCTATGTTGAGACTAGAATAGTCAATATGAGATATTGTTAAGAAATTAGAAAATGCATTTTATGCTCATGTATAATGTTAGCATACATGCACGTGAATTTGACCATTGCACACATTACAATAATTTTTTCGTGCACTCAATTGAAATTTTTCGGGTATAAATGATTGGTTTAATGTGAATAATGGATTTTGTGTTATGAAAATTTATTTGGTGTATTAAATTAGTGATTAGAAATTTTGGTGAAATTTAGAAAATTTCAGAATCTCTGGGTAATTATGGACTAGGAAAAATGCCAAATGGTAGAACAATTGATTAATGGCAGTAGAAATAAATGTCAAATGGTAGTGGAAATTTTTATGAATGCCATTGGAATTTAATGACAATAGTCATTAAAATTTGGGATAAAATTGGAGAAGAAATTGAAATTAAATAGACTAGTTATTAAAGGAGGGACAAATGGAACCATGAAAAAAATGACATGTGGCAAGTGACATGTGTCACTTGCCACACCACTTATATCCCACGACTCTTTCCAAATGAAAGACCAACTCATTT
>JAOQML010126240.1:0-18404 GCA_027568935.1 Erythroxylum urbanii | reverse complement strand
GTTTGTGGTTTAAAATCAAAGAAAAATTTTATACCGATTTCTGAGTGATTGAGTGCTCTAGCACACCACCCTCGCAGAGCACGAGCTCGGACATCACCCATCTATGTCGGGTTCGGGTCTTGCAGGAGTGGGGTGTTATATAATGAACCCCTTTTTCCAATATCTCCTACAACTGAGCCTTTAATTCCTTTAACTCCACAGGTGCCATTCTATATGGAGGAATAAATACAGGAGTAGCACCTAGAACTAAGTTGATCGTAAACTCTGCTTCCCTATTTAGAGGTAAAATAGATAACTCAGCGGGAAACACATCTAGGAATTCCCTAATAGCATGAATGTCCTGCACATTCTGCTCAGTTTGAGTATCAACAACATGGGCCAGATAAGCCTCATATCCTCCTTGCATCAGCCTCAAAGCATTCATAAATTAGATTCGTCTAGCTAGTACTACTTAACTAACACCTCGGAATACTGCTTTCAGATGATTAGGAGATTCTAGTATTATCTTCTTAGTATCGCAGTTCATGGTAGCCCTATGAGCAATGAGCCAATCCATGAATAGAATAATATCTATCTCCTTTAGCTATAATACAATTAAATCTGCTTCTAATTATGCCTTATCAACTCGAATTATACATCTCTTACAAACTTCTCCTATTACTAAACTTCTCCTATTACTATGGTACTAATTATTAGTGCACTCACCTCTAAACCATGTTTCAATAGTTCTCTATTACAGTGTAGCCTAGATGCAAGATGCCGTGTGATAAAAGAATGCATAGATCTAGGATCTAGCAATATAAAAGCTTCATAAGTAAAGATATGCAATACACTTGTAGCGACGTATGGAGAATTCTGAACCTCCTATCTGGTCATTGCATAAACTCTAGCTTGAGACTCCAGTTTGTTGCTCTACACCTCAGTCTTGATAGTAGGACTTCAAGAACTAACTCTGCCTCTACCATGACCTCTTTTCCTCTAGCTCGGCTCTACTGGACAGTTGTTTCTATCACCATTCCTCCTTTCCTTCCAGACCATGCTCACTGATAACACAAAACACAACAATTCATATAACCATATAATTCACATCACTTCATTAATCATTGTAATCAATCAAAGACAATTTTGTTCATTTATTTCACATTTCACATTCAGACCTGTTTATAAACTCAATTTGACAATTCATAGAATGCATATTAAATTGTATGTACAAGGCCTATAAGACTTACTTTCAATTACTACGTTGTTGTGACTAAGTGCCTTTTTCACTGTCCCATATCCATTGTGGATACAAAGCTCATTAATTGTAACATCCCGTTATCCCATGTTAAGGGTTAGAACCCTAGAATACTGTATATGAGAGATATAATGAGAAATTAAGAAATTGCATTTTATGCTCATACATAATATAGTATACACATACATGTTAATATTAATTTTTGCACAATAAAATGATTTTACATGCACTCATTAACATTTTTGGGTATAATTGATTTATAAATGTGATGTTTGATATGAATTGTGGTTTATATTTAATGAAAATTGAATTGGTGTATATAAGTATTGATTTAGGATTTTTGTTGAAATTTAGAAAATTACTGAAATTTTGAGTATTTTCGAGACTAGGAAATATGCCGAGTGGCAGGAGAATTGATAAATGAAAATAGAATTAAGATTCAAATGATAGTGGAAATTTTTATAAATGACATTTGGATTTAATGACATATGTCACTAAAATTTGGAGACAATTGGAGTAGAAATTGGAGTTGATTAGACTAGCTAAATGAGAGAACCTAGTTCAAACCAATAGAGATTGGACATGTGGCAAGTGACAAGTGTCACTTGCTAAACCATGTCTTTATCTCACTATTGTTTTAACCTTAAAAGACCATTTTATTGTTTTGTTTTTTGCTTTTTCTTCTTCTCTTCGTGGCTTTCTCTTCTTCTTCTCCTCTTTCAATATTTTGATTCACCAACTTCCATTAATGTTGAACCTAGCCCTCATCTTTCACTTGCTACTCACATCTTGCTCTCTCTTTCATTTCTCATTAAAGACTTAACCCTACCACCTTGAATGATGATGTATGTGGGTTGTATAGAGAGCTAGGGTTAAGTGAGATCTTGAAGAGTTTGAAGATTTTTGAAGCTAAATCAAGTAAGTAGCTAGTTAATGCTTTGATCTTCATGAGTAGTGGTGGTAGATGTAACTAATAGGATGGATGATTTGAGATTTGATTATTGATCATGGGTTCTTATATATGTGTTTTAACGTGAGTGTAGTGTAATAATAAAGAGATCATGCTCTAAATTATAGTGAGTTAATGTTATTCATAAACTATTTGGTAAATGAATCAATTATGATAATGAGTTATGAGATGTTTGATTATGAAAAACGAAGTTCGAAATATGATGGTATGAATGAAGTGGCAAAAAGAGTTATGTATTACTTTATGTTAAGATGAATAATAATTCATAAATTTAGAGCTAATAAGAATGAGTATTATGATGTCCTAAATTGAGATGAGTTAAGTTGATATTTAGAAGCAAACTAGAGATGAGAATTGGAGTTGAATATGTGCAAAAATTTTGAGTTGAAAGTGTATAGGAATATGTTCTGTTCTTGGTGTTTGTGATCAATCATGGATTTTGATTTGTGTGTGTTTGAAATTGAGCTAAAATGGAGTTAGGAATGAAGAGGAAATGATGGTGTATTAGGCTAGAAATGAATGACTAAGTATAAGAGATGATAGAAGTAACTTGTATGAGTTGGAAGAAGTTGGAAAAAATAGAGAAGTTACTGGGATTCTTCTGCTGGAAGCATCCCACGATCGTGGGAATTTCCCTCGATCATGGGAATGCTTAACGAAGGCAAACATTTTTCTACCAACCAATCCCATGATCGTGGAAATGATTATCGAGGGTGGAAACTCTCTACCAACAAATCCCATGATCATGGGGAATTGTCCACTATCGTGGGAATTGGATAAACATCAACCATACTTCTTTTAAGTGTATGTTGAAACAACAAATGGTTAAGTGCTTCCATATAAGGTAATTAAGCTTAAATGATATCTTAAATGAACCTAGTTGATGATGAATGAGGTGATTAAAGTGAGTAAAGTGTATTATATATTAATGGATGAATGAAAGGTGTTATTAATTGATTATGAGAGGAGTATTAAGAAAATATACCCGGGATTTGTCATTGAAAATGTATTTTACAAGACACATATACATGTGTATGTTGTTAAGTATTCAGATGAATGTAAAAAGTAGTAATGTGTAGTTATGTATGTTTGTATGATATAGAGGAGCAAATAGACCGACTATATCCAAACATTACCGGGACTTCAAGGCAATAAGTTATCTGGAGCAAACTGTGAGTAACCTAAGATGGTCTCACGTGGATTATTTGTTTTATTTAAATTCTGTATTGAATTGGTATGTTATGTGAATGTATTGATTCCAGATATTGAAGATCCGAGGATTTTGATGCATGTAAAACGTATTGGAAGTGCTCATTGAATGTGAATTTTACTAAATAAGTGTTTCTCAACTTAATTGTTGAATGTCGGACCAAAGATCTGATGATGAAAGTGAACATAAATATGGATGTGAATGTGATTGATTAAATACAATGATTCAGTACGTATGATGCATTTCATTACG
Organism: Erythroxylum urbanii; assembly: GCA_027568935.1. Classification (NCBI taxonomy): domain Eukaryota; kingdom Viridiplantae; phylum Streptophyta; class Magnoliopsida; order Malpighiales; family Erythroxylaceae; genus Erythroxylum; species Erythroxylum urbanii. Next base: position 14,735 of record JAOQML010126240.1, on the reverse strand, counting down.
TGAATATATGAAACATATAGGTCGTTGTGATCGAAGTAGCTAGTGAAAAAGAGCTTAAAGCTTAAAACATGGTAAGAGCCTCAGGCTCAATACGTAAAATGAGCCCTATATCCCCAACGGATAAGGGATAGTATTAATGAGCTCAGTATCTACAAAGGATATGGGACATTGAAAAAGGCACTCGATCACAACAAAGTAATAAACAAATGTGAGTCTCATGAACATTGCATATGTACATGGTATGTATGATTTGAAAGATCACAATGTATTATTGAATTATGTTGAATGAAAAATGTGAAAATTGTGTGCAAAGTGTTTGTGATGCTATATGATGATAAATGAAATAATGTGAGTTATATGACTGCATGAATTGTTGTGTTATATGATAGGAGTGAACCATCAAGGATGGTTAACTCACAGAGTTTGCAAAACTCACCAAAATTGCAACGTTGACTTTTCAAGTTCGAGAAAGACGATATAGCTTCTAAGTCATTTAGAAGAGAACTAGTACTGCATTTAGAAAGAAGACCTGACTTAAAGGTTGGTCAGCTAGGACTAAAGGATTTAGATAAACTTTTTGTATAATTACTCATGTGTGTAGCATGTTTTGTAGACAGAACTGTAGACTTTGAAAGGTTGTTGATATTATACATATATGGATGATGTTGTAACACTACAATGTACATATTGTTTATAAAATGAAATAAGGAATTTGGGTTTTAATCATTGTGATTCTTATGATTTTAATTTATGATGCCATGAGTTAAGTGAAAGTGATATAGTTAGCACGCCATTTTCGTCAGGCATGTACATAAACCTCTGACAGGTGTACGTGCACGCATCGAATGGAAGTGGGTGCTACAACGAGTGTTATCAAAGCATAGTTGGCATCCGCAAGGATATATAGGAATGTTAGACATAAGTTATCGTGAGAAATGTGAACAGTAATCGAAGTTATTATCTATTATAGGTCATCTGCCAAAGGTGATCAAATGGGACAATCAGCTAACCTAGGATCAGTAAGAGCTAGTAGGGAGTCGTTTATATCTCAACCTGAGGTAATGCCTTCTCGAATTCCCGAGAGAATGGAAAGGAGGTATGAAAAATTACGAAAATAGGAGATTGTGGACTTGTACAGAAGTACTGACCCTACAGAGGTCGAGGGATGACTAAAGAGAATGGAGAGAGTTTTTAATCAGATAGGTTACAGGTCGGAGAAGAAGTTTTGCTGTGCTATTTCCCTACTACAAGGCCCAATATACCAATGGTGGAAAACTATTCCAGGCAGTACCACCAGGCCTTATAACTTGAGAGTCTTTAAGGAGAACTATATGCCCAAAATCTACTCGGATAGAACGATGAAGGAATTTCTGGATTTGAAGCAGGGCAATTTATCAGTAGCTGAGTATGAGAGTAAGTTTAATGAGCTGATGGGATATGCTACTACCTTGATTCCTACTGAGGAAGACAAACACAGGAGATTCGAAGATAGGCTAAACATGCAGATTCAAACAAGGTTAGTCATCTCTAATCTGGGTAGTTTTCGACACTAAGAGCTGCCTTGATCCGAATCGAGCAATTGTTGAATGACAGTTAGTCTGAGTACAGATCAGAGTCCAGACTGAAAAGGCCTAGTGAATCTCAGGATGGTTCTAGAAGAAGGTTTAGCAAGCATTAGAATAGAGCTTTTAGACCACCGACTAGATCAAGACAATCGGGGTTCAGACATAGAGGTAGCTTTGTGTAGACTGATAGTAGAAGAGGTGCAGTATCGAGATAGTTACGCAATTGTGAGCATTGTGGGAAGAAGTACGGGGCTGAATGCTAGAAAATATCAAGAATTTTCCTTCGATGTGGCTCACTCGACCATCAGATCAGAGACTATTCAATTGTGTTTGGAGCATCGTCTGGAAGAAGGGGAGGAGTAGTAACAGAAACTACTGTCCAGTAAAGCTAAGCTAGTGGGTTTGGAAAGAGAGGCCGTGGTAAGTAGAATGAGCTCTGGGTGCCCTACTGTTAGGATTGAGGTGTAGAGCAACCAACCGCAGTCTCAGGCCCGAGTATATGCAATGACCAAACAGGAGACTCAGAATTCCCTAGATGTCGTTATAGGTGTGTTGCTTATATTTACTTTTGAAGCTTTTGCATTGCTATATCCTGAATCTACACACTCTTTTATCGCACCCCATCTGGCATCTAGGTTGCATTATGGTAGAGAACTATTGAAACATGGATTAGAGGTGAGTACACTGATAGGTAGTCCTACAGTAATAGGAGAAGTCTACAAGAGGTGTTTAATTTGAATTGATCAGGCAGAATTGGATGTAGACTTGATTGTGTTACAGTTAAAGGAAACAGATGTTATCCTAGGCATAGATTGGCTCACTGCTCATAGGGCCATTATGAACTGCTATATTAAGGAGGTAATATTAGAATCTCCTAATCAGCCAAGAGTACTATTTAGAGGTATTAGTAAAGTAGTGCCAGCTAGGCTGATCTCATTTATGAGTTCCTTAAGGTTGATGTAAGGGGGATGTGAGAATTATTTGGCCCACATCATTGATACTTGAACTGAGCAGAATGTGCAGGACATTCCTATAGTGAGGGAATTCCTAGATGTATTTCCCACTAAACTATCTGGTTTAACTTTAGATCGGGAAATAGAGTTCATGATCAATCTGTTTCCAGGTGCTGCTCCTATATCCATTCCTCCATATAGGATGACACCTATGGAGTTTAAGGAGTTGAAGGCTCAGTTGTAGGAATTGTTGGGAAAGGGGTTCATTAGACCTAGTGTATCACCTTAGGGAGCTCCAGTATTATTTTTGAAGAAGAAAGATGAAACTCTGAGATTGTGCATTGATTATAGGCAACTGAATTCGGTAACCATAAAGAACAAGTATCCGTTGCCTAGAATCGATGATTTGTTTGATCAATTGTAGGGAGCTCAGGTGTTCACTAAGTTAGACTTGAGATCTGGATACTATCAGTTGAAGATAGTCGAGGCTGATGTAGCAAAAAGTGCATTCAGAAGTAGGTATGGGCATTATGAGTTATTAGTAATTCCGTTTAGGTTGACTAATTCCCTAGTTGCATTTATGGCTTTGATGAATAAGGTGTTTCAGCCCTATCTGGATCGTTTTGTAATTATATTTATTAACGAAATCTTAGTGTACTCAAAGAGCAAAGAAGAGCATGCTAAGCACTTGAGAGTAATCTTACAAATTATGAGGGAGAAATAACTATACGCCAAATTCAGTAAATGTGAGTTTTCACTGAGTCAAGTAGTGGTTCTGGGTTACATAATAAATGGACAAGGTATTTAAATGGAACCAAAGAAGATAGATGCAGTAATGAAATGGAAGGTTCCGAAGAATGTGTCTAAGATCCGGAGTATCCTAAGATTAGCCTGATATTACCAAAGGTTTGTCGAGGGGTTCTCATTGATCTCAGCCCCTCTGACAAAACTTCTAAAGAAGAATGTGGTCTTCAGATGGAATGACGAATGTCAAAGGAGTTTTAATGAGTTAAAAAATTGGTTGACTTCAGCACCAGTATTCACTATTCCATCGGGAGCTAGAAGATATGTAGTATACAGTGATGCTTCACATCAAGGATTGGGATAAGTATTGATGTAGCATGGCAAGGTGATAGCCTATGCATTGAGACATTTAAGGTCTTATGAAATAAACTATCTAGTACATGAATTAGAGCTTGCAACAATGGTTTTTGCTCTAAAGATATGAAGACATTAATTATATATAGAGACATTCCAAATATACACTGATAATAAGAGTTTGAGATATCTGTTGAGTTAAAAGGAGTTGAACAACAGACAGAGGAGATGAATAAAGTTATTAAAAGATTATGACTATAGAATAGAGTATCACCCAGGAAAAGCTAATATGGTGGCTTATACATTGAGTAGAAAGTCAAATAACAGTGTAACTCAAATTTGATTATCAAGGTTATTAAGATTGATTAATTGAGAGCTCTAAATGTGGAGTTGAATTTAGAACAGAATGAGGCATTGATGGCTACACTAAAGTTGAGATCAATGTTGCATGCCAGGATCATAAAAGTTCAGAGGAAAGATCCTGATATGGTGAAGCTTATTGAGAAATTGAAAATGAAACTGGATTTTGAATTTGAACTGAGAAATGATACACTGTGGATGAAGCAAAGGCTATGTGTGCCTAGTATTGATAATTTGAGAAAGGAAATTTTGGAGGAGGCATATGTAGCAGCTTATGCTATGCATCCTGGTACCACCATGATGTATAACACACTAAAGCAGCATTTCTAGTGGCTAGGGATGAAGAAGCAAGTAGCTGACTATGTAGCTAAGTGCTTAACATATCAGCAGATTAAGGATGAACATCAGACTCTAGTTAGGAAGCTTCATACGTTACCTGTTCTGGAGTGGAAATGGGAATGAATTACCATTGATTTTATAATGGGATTGCCAAAGACTCTGAAAAGACATGACATCATATGGGTTGTAGTGGACCGATTGACTAAGTCGGCCCATTTCTTACCAATGAGAGAGAATCACTCACTAAACCTGTTGGCTAAGAGGTATGTAAATGAGGTAGTTAGATTATATGGATTTCTAGTGTCCATTATATCGGAAAAAGATTCCATATTTATTTCAAGATTTTAGAAGAGCTTATAGTCAGCTATGGGTATGAAATTGAATTTTAGTACTGCATTTCATCCTCAAACAGATGGACAGAGTATGAAGACGATCAAAACCATTGAGGATATGCTTAGGGCATGAGTATTGGAGTTTGAAGGAGTATAGGATCAATATATAGCCTTGATTGAGTTTGCATATAATAAACACTATCACAGTATTATCAGAATGGCACCGTATGAGGCATTGTATGACAGAAAATGTCAATTGCCTCTATATTGGGATGAAGAAGGTTTGAGAATAGTAGAAGTTATGGAACTTGTACAAGATATAGTGGATAAAGTGAAACTGATTCGAAGTAAAATTAAAGTAGCTCAAGATATACAGAAAAGCTATATGGATCAGCACCGAATGGATATGGAATACGGTGTAGGAGACAAAGCGTTTCTAAAAGTCTTGCCTTAGTGAGGAGTGTTGAAAATTAGTAAGAAGGGTAAGTTGAGCCCTAGGTATATTGGTCCCTATAAGATCATTGAGAGGATTAGACCATTGGCTTACAAGTTAGCCTTACCAAATGAGATGTCTCAAATACACAACGTGTTCCATATGAGTATACTCAGAAGATACCGATCCGATCCGATCCGATGCATGTGTTACCAACTTAGGAGTTTGAAATATCTAGTGATCTGAGTTATGTTGAGGAGCTGATCAAGATAAAGGGATATCACACAAAACTGTTGACAACCCGAGAAATTCCATTAGTAAAAGTCCTTTGGAAGAATCACTCAAATGAGAAAGTGATTTGGGAAATAAAGGAGCACATGAGGAGAGAATATCCTCACCTATTCGATGACTGAGGTAAGAATTTCGAGAGTAAAACTTCTTAAGGAGAGGAGAATTGTAACATCCTGTTATCCCATGTTATAGGTTAGAACCTTAGAATACTGTACATTAAGGATATAATGAGAAATTAGGAAATTGCATTTTATGCTCATGCTAGCATACACGCACATGTAAATATTAATTTTTGCACATTAAAATGATTGTACATGTATTCATTAACATTTTCAGGTATAATTGATTTATAAATGTGATGTTTGATATTAATTGTGGTTTATATGCATTCAAATTTCAATTGGTGTATATAAGTATTGATTTAGGATTTTTGATGAAATTTAGGAAATTATTGAAATTTTGAGTTTTTTTAGGACTAAAAAATATGCCAAGTGACAGGAAAATTGATAAATGGAAATAGAATTAAGATTCAAATGACAGTGGAAATTTTTATAGATGACATTTGTAATTAATGATATATGTCATTCAAATTTGAAGACAATTGGAGTAGAAATTGGAGTTGATTGGACTAGTTAAATGAGAGAACCTAGTTCACTTGTCACTTGCAAATCATGTCTTTTTCCCACGATTGTTTTAACCTTGAAAGACCATTTTATTGTTTTATTTCTTGCTTTCTCTTCTTCTCTTCTTGGCTTTCTCTTCTTCTTATCCTCTTTCACAATTTTGATTCACCAATTTCCATTAATATTGAATCTAGCCTTCATCTTTCACTTGCTACTCCCATCTTGCCCTCTCTTTCATTTCTCATTAAAGACTCAACCCAACCACTTTGAATGATGATGTACATGGGTTATATGGAGAGCTAGGGTTAAGTGAGATCTTAAAGAGTTTGAAGATTTTCAAAGCCATATCAAGTAAGTAGCTAGTTAATGCTTTGATCTTCATGAGTAGTGGTAGATGTAACTAATAGGATGGATGATTTGAGATTTGATGATTGATCATGGGTTTTTGTATATGTGTTTTAATGTGGGTGTAGTGTAATAATAAAGAGATCATGCTCTAAATTGTGGTGAGTTAATGTTATTCATGAATTACTTGGTAAATGAATCAATTATAATAATGAGTTATGAGATGTTTGATTATGAAAAAGGAAGTTTGAAATATGATGATTTGTGATTGAAGTGGTAAAAATAGTTATGCATTACTTTGTGTTAAGATGAATAATAATTCATGAGTATAAAGTTAACAAGAGTGAGTATTATGATGTCTTGAATTGAGACGAATTAAGATGATATTGAGACGTGAAATAGAGATGAGAATTGGAGTTGAATATGTGCAAAAATTTGGAGTTGAAAGTGTATAGGAATATGTTCTATTTTTGGTGTTTATGATCAATCATGGATTTTGATTTCTGTGTGTTTGAAATTGAGTAGAAATGGAGTTTTGAATGAAGAGGAAATGATGGTGTATTAAGCTAGAAATGATTGACTAAGTATAAGAGATGATAGAAGTAACTTGTATGAGTTAGAAAAACTTAGAAGAATTAGAAAAGTTGCTAGGATTCTTCTGCTGGAAGCATCCCATGATTGTGAGAATTTCCCACAATCTTGGGAATGCTTAACAAAGGCAAAAAAATTTCTGCAATAAAACCCACGATTGTGGAAATGATTAGCGAGGGTAGAAACTCTCTGCCAACAATTCCCACGACCGTAGGAATTGGATAAACATTAAACATACTTCTTTTGAGTGTAAGTTGAAACAACAAATGGTTAGGTGCTTCCATGTGAGGTAATTAGGCTTAAATGAGATCTTGAATGAACCTAGTTGATGATGAATAAGGCGAGTAAAGTTAGTAAAGTGTAATAGATATTAATGAATGATTATAAGTGGAGTATTAAGGAAATATACTCGGGAATTGTCATTAGACATGCATGATACAAGATGCATATACATGTGTCTATGATTGAGTATTCATATGAATGTGCAAAGTAGTAATATGTGGTGATGTATATGTGCATGATATAGAGGAGCAAATAGACCAAGCACATCCAGTCATTGTCGGGACTTCAAAGCAATAAGCTATCTAGAGCAAACTGTGAGTAACCTAACGATGGTCTCACCTGGATTATTTGTTTTATTTAAATTCTGTATTGAATTGGTATGTGATGTGAATGTACTGATTCTAGGCATTGAAGGTCCGAGGAGTTTGATGCATGTAAAACATATTGGAAGTGCTCATTGAATGTGAATTTGATTGAATAAGTGTTTCTCAATTTAATTGTTAAATGTCAGACCAAAAGTCCAATGATGAATGTGAACGTGAATACGAATGTGAACGTGATTGATTGAATACAATGATTCAGTACTTGTGATGCATTTCATTACACGAATGCATGAAATATAATGGCAGTTGTGACCGGAGTCATTAGTGAAAAAGAGCTTAAAGCTCAAAACGTGGTAAGAGCCTCAGGCTCAATATGTAAAATGAGCCTTGTATCCCCAACGGATAAGGGACAGCATTAATGAGCCCGGTATCCACAACGAATATGGTACAGTGAATGATTATGATGTATTATTGAATTGTGTTGAATGAGAAATGTGAAAATTGTGTGCAAAGTGTCTTGTGATGCTATATGCTGATAAATGAAATAATGTGAATTATGTGACTGCATAAATTGTTGTGTTACATGATAGGAGTGAACCATCGAGGATGGTTAACTCATAGAGTTTGCAAAACTCACCAAAATTGTAACGTTGACTTTTCAGGTTTGAGAAATATGATATAGCTTCTAAGCCATTTAGAAGAGAACTAGTACTGCTTTTGGAAAGAAGACATGGCTCAAAGGTCGGTCAGCTGGGATTGAAGAATTTAGAAAAACTTTTTATATAATTCCTCATGTATGTAACATGTTTTGTAGACAGAACTGTAGACTCTGATAGTTTGTTGATATTGTATATATAAGGATGATGTTGTAACGCTACAATGTACATACTTTTTATGAAATGAAATGCGGAGTTTGGGTTTTAATCATTTTGACTCTTATGATTTTAATTGATGATGCCATGAGTTATGTGAAAGTGATATAGTTAGTGAGCCATTTCTGTCAGGTATGTGCACGAATGTCTGACAGGCGTACGTACATGCACGTGTTGGATGGGAATGATGTGCTATATTAATAACTATCCCGTATCTGTTGGGGATACCAGACTCTTTATACATAGCGAGTCAGACGATCTTACCACATTCTGAGGCTTTAAGCTCTTTTTCATTAGCGACTCCAGTCACAACTGCCTTTGTCTTATCATGCATTTATATAATGAAATGCATCGTACGTATTCAATCAATCACTTGTGTTAGATCATTCACATTCATATTTTTCTTTCGGACCTAAGTCCGACATTCAAAAATATGTTAAGTACACTTATTTCTATCAAATTCACATATAATGAGCACTTTTGATATAATTTTCATGCATCAAATGCCTCTAACAATCAATGTCTGGAATCAACACATTTATATTGATAATAATTCAACATTTGACACTTAAGCAAAGATAAACAATCATAGTGAGAACATCTAGGTTACTCACAATATACTCCAGAAAGCTATTGCCTCGATGTCCCGGTAATGTCTGAATGTTGTCACTCTAATTACTCTTCTATATTATGCAATAGATCCATATTTACATGTTACTAATTTGCACAATCATATTAACACTCAATTATACACATATGTATATGTGTTATGTATAATGTATACTCAATGACAATCCTGGGTATATTTCTTTAATTCATATCTTACGATTATTCATACTCCAAACTCATATATGTCAAATTTGAACTTAGGCTTACAACTCAATTACTCAAGATTATTCTAAGTTCATCATTCAATCATTCACAAAGGTTATTCTAGCATTTTAAGATCACAAAATATCTAATTTATCATTCACCTTAACTTAATACACATCATTCATCCTCTTTGAATCACATTAGCCTTTGTAGGATCACTTTCGTTCTTATAAAATCTCTAATTTTCTAAATTTGAACACTTGTTGTATAACAATTCATTTTTAAGTTATATCCTCAATCATCGTATTAAGCATATCACTCGTTTAATCACTTATTCCATCATCAAACTAAGTTCATTTCAAGCCTCATTCAAGCCTAAATGCATAATAGGAAACTATCTAACCATTTGTTGTTTCAAACTATACATAAAAGAATCATATTTCACTTAACAACCATTCCCAAAAAGTTTTATCCCCTTTTAGTCATTCCCACGATCATGGGTACTTTCATTCAAAAATCCCAGCCAAGTTCTTCTTCCCATTTTCTAACTTTTTCAACTCTTTCAAGTTACATACAAAACATCTTATGCTTATTCTGTCATTTCTAGCTTAATTCTTCATCATTTCCTCTTCATCCTCACCTCCATTTCAACTCAATATCATTCATAAACAAATCATACTCTATGGTTGATCATAGACACCAAAAACAGAACACCCATATATAAATACATTCTTCAATTTTTTGCACGTATGTAACTCCATTACCAACTTCATTTCACTTCTAAACTATCATCCTAATTCATCTCATTTCAAGACACTACATTAGCCTTTTCTTTAACTTTAAACTCATTCTACTCATCTCTATAACAACCAAAGAAATCCACGTTATTATACATACAAAATAGAACATGAAAGCATCCATTTATCTATCAAAATTTCTGCACCTTTTCTACACCATTTTAGGGATCATTCCATCTTTAAAATATCTCTGCATCAACTTATGCGATATTGATCATCATATATGCAAAAACAAGACATTTATATGCTCATTTCCTCACTAACATTATAGCATATGATTAACCCTATTTAACTCATCAAGCTGTCACTAACCACCATCATACATGTTTCATTCAACAAATCATGAAGAATAATATGCTACTTATATATTTTAGCTTCAATCACACTTAACCCTAGCTTTCAAGAATCATACGATCATCAAAAAGGAAGTGGAAGGGTTAGGTCTTTTGTGACAAAATGAAGAAGACAAGAAAATGGATGTAGTAAGTAAAAGGTCAAGAACAATATCCAACATTGATGAAAATTAGGGGTATTGTGGAAATGAAGAAGTTAACGAAGAAGATGAAGAAAAGAGAGCATATAGCAAAAGTGAAAACATTAAAAATGGTCTTTCAATGTGTTAAAGAATCGTGGGGAACTTGTCACCTCCTCATGGTTCTAAGTGTTTCTCTTTAGTAACTAGTCCATTGGTCTCTAATTTCAATTCCAATTGTTTCCCAATTTTCTAAGACAATATTCTTTAAATTCTAAAGCCATATGCCAATTATTTCTATTGTCATTCATCACTTATTTATACTACCATTTGTAAATTGTCTTGTTATTTGGCATTTTTCCTAGTCCAAATTACCCAGAATTTTAGAAATTTCCTAAATTTTCAACAAAAATTTTAAATTAATAATTATTATCATCAAATCAATTTTCAAGAAATATAATCTAAAATTTACATCATAATCGCATTAAAAATCAATTATACTCAAAAAGTGTCAAACGAGTGCATGAACTGTCATTGTAATGTGTGCAAGAACCAAATTCATGTGTATGTGTGTTATATTATACATGAGCATGAAATGCATTTTCTAATTTCTAAATAGTGTCTCTTATATACAGTATTCTAAGGTTCTAACGCTTAACATGAGAAAATAGGATGTTACAATTCTCCCCTCCTTAAGAAATTTTGTGCTAGAAATTCTCACTTGATTGTTCGAATAGGTAAGGATATTGTTTCCTCATGTGCTCCTTCATTTCCTATATAGCTTCCTCACTCGAGTGATTCTTCCAAAGGACTATCAGTAATGGAATTACTTGGTTTCTCAACTATCCCGTCTAATGTCCTACTATCTTGATCGGTTCCTTAACATAACTCAGATTGCGAGCAACTTCAATCTCTTGATTCGATAATACATGCATCGGATTAGACTAATATCTTTTGAGCATACTCACATGGAACACATTGTGTATTTGAGACATCTAAATCGGTAAGGCTAATTTGTATGCCAATGGTCCAACCCTCTCAATGATCTCATAAGGATCAATATATCTAGGGCTCAACTTACCCTTTTTACCGAACCTCAACACTCCTTGCGAAGGCAATACTCTCATAAACACTATCTCCTATTCGGTACTCCATATCCATCCGATGCTGATCCATATAACTATTCTATTTATCTTGAGCTACTTTAATTCTACTTCAGATTAGTTTCACTTTATCCACAGTATCTTATATCAATTTTAGGCCTTCTACCATTCTCAGACCCTCTTCATCCTAATAAAGAAGCAATTGACACTTTCTGCTATATAACGCCTCATACGATGCCATTTCAATACTACTATGATAATGGTTGATATAAGCAAATTCAATCAGAGCTATATACTGATCCCATACTCCTTAAAACTTTAAGACATGTGCTCTGAACATATCTTCAACAGTATTAATTGTCCTTTTACTCTGTTCGTCTATTTAAGGATGAAATGCAGTACTAAAGTTTAACTTCATGCCTATAATTGAATGTAAGCTTTTTTGAAATCTCAAAGTAAATCTAGGATCCTTGTCTAATACAATGGACATCGAAACCCTTTGCAACCTCACTATTTCGTTCACATACCTCCGAGCTAACTGGTCAAGTGAGTTATTCTCTCTCACTGGTAGGAAATGGGCCGACTTTGTCAATTGGTCCACCACGACCCATATTACATAATATTTCTTTGGAGTTCTTGGCAATCTCATTATGAAATCTATTGTGATTCACTACTATTTCTATTCCAAAATAGGTAACGAATGTAGCTTCCCAACCGGAGCCTAATGCTCATCCTTAATTTGCTAGCAAGTTAAACACTTAGCCATATAGTCAGCCATTTGCTTCTTCATTCCTGGCCACCAAAAATGTTGCTTCAGCGTGTTATACATCTTGGTGATACCAGGATGTGTAGCATAAGCTGCTACATATGCTTCCTCTAGAATCTGTTTCCTGAGTTCATCTACATCGAGTACACATAGCCTCTGCTTCAACCACAATATCCTATCTCTCAATTCAAATTCAAAATCCCTTTTTGATTTTGTCATAGAGCATCGGTCTCAGGTTTTAGTGTAGCAATCAATGCCTCATTCTGCTTTAGATTTAACTCCACATTCAATGCTCTCAATTGAACTAGGCTTAGAAATCTTTATATCTGAAATTGAGCTACACTGCTATTTGGTTTTCTACTCAAAGCATCAGCTATGATATTAGCTTTTCCCAGATGATACTCAATCGTATAATCATAGTCTTTCAACAGATACTTCAAACTCTTATGATCAGTATATATCTAGAAAATCTCTCCATCTAAATGGTGTCTCCATATTTTTAGAGCAAAAATCATTACAGTAAGATCTAAATCATATACCGGATAATTAATCCTTTGAGACCTTAATTGTCTCGATGTATATGCTATCACTTTACCATACTACATCAGTATATATCCTAATCCTTGATGCGAAGCATCACTATAAACCATATAACCTCCAGTTCCTGATGGAATAGTCAACACCGGTGTGGTAGTTAACTAATGCTTTAACTCCTCTGACAATCATTATTCCATCTAAAAGGCATATTCTTTCTTAGGAGTTTGGTCAAAGGGGCTAAAATTAATAAGAACTCCTTGACCGACCTTCGGTAATATCCAACTAATCCAAGGAAATTTTGAATCTCTAATACATTCTTCAGAGTTTCCTAGTTCATTACTGCCTCTATCTTCATTAGATCCACTTGTATGCCTTGTCTAAACATTATGTGACCTAGAAATACTACTTAATCCAGCCAAAATTCACACTTACTAGATTTGGCATGTAACTGTTTCTCCCTCATGATATGTAGGATTAACCTCAAGTGCTCAGCATGCTCATCCCTACTATTTGAATGCACCAAAATGTCATTAATAAGCACTATTACAAAATGATCTAGATAGGGATGAAGCACCTTGTTCATTAAAGCCATAAATACGGCTGGAGCATTAGTTAACCCAAATGGCATCATTAAAAACTCAAAATGCCCATACCTGCTCTTGAACGCACTTTTTGGTACATCAGCTTCTATTATCTTTAACTAATAGTGCCTAAATCTTAAGTCTAACTTGGTAAATACCTGAGCTCCTTGCAACTAATCAAACAAATCATCAATTCTAAGAAATGGGTACTTGTTTTTCACTGTTACCCAATTCAGTTCCCTATAATCAATGTACCGGCTCAGAGTCCCATCTTTCTTCTACACAAATAAGACTGGAGCTCCCCATGGTGCTACACTGAGTCTAATGAACCCCTTTTCCAATAACTCCTACAACTAAGCCTTCAATTCCTTCAGCTCTACAAGTGCCATCATTAGTAGAGGAATAGATATAAGAGGAGCACCTATAACTAAGTCAATCGTAAACTCCGTTTTCCTATCTGGAGGTAAACTAGATAACTTAGAGGGAAACACATCCAAGAATTCCCTAAGAACAGAAATGTCCTGCACATTTTTCTCAGTTTAAGTATCGACGACGTGGGCTAGATAAGCCTCACATCGTCTTTTCATTAGCCTCAAAGCATTCATATATGAGATCATTCTGGCTTGTAGTACTTGACTAACACCTCGGAATACTGCATTTTGTTGATTAGGAGATTCTAGTATTACCTCCTCAGTATAGCAGTTTATGATAGCCCTATGAGTAATGTGCTAATCCATGCCTAGATTAATATCTATCTGCCGATGGTTAAAAAGATCTATTCTGACGTTTGCTAAATGTTCTGCATGAACCACCCTGAGATTTGCCTGGCCTCTTCATTCTAGACTTTTGTCCGTATTCCCCTTGATCATCTCTTAACAGTTGCTCTATTCAAATCGAGGCTGCTCTCAACTTAGAGAAATTACTTAAGTTCGTAATAGCTAGCGTCATTTGAATTTCCATATTCAGCCCATCTTTGAATATCCTACAATTGTCTTCCACTGTAGGAATCAAGGCAGTAGCAAACCCCATCAATTCATTAAACTTTATCTTATATCCTACTAGAGAGAGATTACCCTGCTTCAGATCTAGAATCTTCTTCATCATTCTGTCCAGGTAGATCTTGGGCATGTAATTCTCCTTAAAGACCTTTAGAAAGTCTTACCACTTCAAGTTATAAAGCTTGGTGGCACTGCCTGGAACAGTTTTCCACCATTGATATGCTGGGCCTTGTAATAAGGAAACTACATAGTCGAATTTTT
>JAOQML010126187.1:0-18413 GCA_027568935.1 Erythroxylum urbanii | reverse complement strand
CAGAATTAATTTAATCTCATTAGAATTAATTCTAGCTTATTAACTAAATGTCATTCCACTAAAGACAATTAGTTGAAATCTTGAATTACTAAATATTATGAGAACACATATTTCAAATAAGATGTCTAACTGCAAACCCTATTATGAACCTTATTATAGCCATCCACACAACAAAGGGTAAAATTACCGTTTTTCCCTTATATCAGTTTTTCTTTATAGATCTCCCGTTTCACTCTATATGGTGATTAACATACAAGATCTCATCTTGGTGTTAAGACTTGATGTGTAGCTACTCAATCAAACTCCTAGTGCCAGTTTAATCACCGATCTCCATAAAACATCTAGAAGTGATGATATCACTATAAACTCTTTATTTGAGTGAATGTTTCCTAATACATGTTTCAATTAATAATTCCAACATGCAGACACTGGATTAATACTTTGTAAAAATCTATTCCGATCATATCAAGAATTATAATGAAACACATATGAGTTCACCACTTATCAAGATTGTGGTCCAGGACAAGCAAATGGTAAAATCTAGAATCACGTATGTTTTAATGCTCGATGGAGTGAAAGTTGGACACAATTTTAGACAAAATCAGAGTCTTAGAGGAAGCTCATAGGAGGCTCAAGAGAAAGTTTGAACAAGTAACAAAGAATCATATTTCATCCATACATAATTTAGAAGTCCAAGTAGGGCAGCTCGTAGAGGCAATGTCTACTCGACATGCTGGAACTCTTCCAAGCAACACTGAGGCCAATCCAAAGGAGTGTATCACGGTTATAAGTCAGACTTAGGATGAGGAGCTAGAAAAGGTAGAAGAAAGAGGAAAAAGGTCAATTAGTTGAAGAGAACCTTTTTATTGAGCCCGTAATGGAGTCAATTCATGTAACTCGACAGGTATTTCCATTCCTTATTGCATAGGAGTGAGAGTTATATGCAAAGAGGTAAGCAGAACAATTGTGGGAAATTCAGTATAACAAGATCGAAGAAGTGACGGAACAAGTACAGTTGAAGCTTAAACTACAAGAGTCCATCAAGAAGAAGGCTAAGGAGCAACCACTATAAGAAAACCCCAATATAGTGACGAAGAAAGATGACCTAGGGGACTTTTTCATCCCATGTAGTGTGAACAACATTATTATAGACAAGGCATTCACAGACTTAGGAGCAATCATAAATATGAGCTGACTCAAATTGAGCAATTCCATGCTAAAAATACCCACAATAACATTATCCGGTCTTATGAACACTTGCTGCTACATAAATTTATGTGTCAGTTGGTTTTTGACAAGTAAAAACCTGATAAGTGTTCTACTAAGGAACTTTTTATATTAAGGTGCATGGATCATAGTATTCTGGTATGCACACCCACGTAAATGCTGAATACTATTGTTGTGACTCCGCTCAAGTAGAGCAACCATCTTGGAATGGGATACATAGTGTATACCATTGTAGAACATTTTGGTGTGGAACAAAGGGGTTAACAGTTCACCTCCATGACTTCCTCAACCATCATCACTTATTTTAGGCAAAGATCATCCATTCCACAAATATGAGTCTGCGGGATATCAACGAGAAGACACATGTGCAAACCAAGGCATGTTAAGCGAGCTCGAGTTCAATGCCGCCTTAATAGGAGGAATCAACGAGTAAAGAATTAGAAGAAGAAGAAGAGGACGAGAAAGGTTGGAAGAAGGTTTTGGATGCAATATCTGAAACCAACAGAACACTTGCAGAGATGGCACGCACATAATGACACCAGAGTCGAGATATCCGACGTATTTTGAGTCTCAGGGCGTTCAACTGCCACCTCCGACACCATCACCACCTCCATCTCCTTAGGATTTCTGTCTAACCTAATTTTTCTTTTCCAAATTAGCCTTCAGTTCTATTTTGTTTCTATTTTTCTTTTTGTTTCTATTTTTATTTTTAATTTTATCTGTTCATTGGTACTTTAATTTTTGTCTTTTCCCTTCGTTCATGTGTTTATGTGTGCTTCCTTCTCATATTGACGACAATGTGTTATTCAAGTATGGGGAGGTATTATATGTTTTGCTTTTAAATGTGATTTTGCATACTGCATAATAGTTATTAGGTTACATTGTGTGAAGTGTGTGAATGTGTAAATGGCCTAAATTGGGTGAAATTCATTTAATTGTGGACATAGTCTATTAGGTTGTGAACGATCATTAGCCTGCAAAATTAGTGAATTAGGGGGCCTTTGGATAAATATACAGCCTAATTAGGACTTAGTGTAAATTTAGCAACATCTAGATTGTCACATTCATTCATAATTTGAGGTCTTTTAACTTAAATAGCTTACCTAGTACTTTGCATGAAAACGAATAGCTAAAAGCAACAAAGTAGATAATAAATAAATAAAAAAAAGTTTTGCTTAATAAATCACTATTCCGCTGACCCTTGGGTTATGAAGTGAGTTTCTAGTTGAAAACGTGATAATAGTGGAGTAATCGGATCAACACGCATCACAAATGTGTGCCTTTACTTAAAAAGGCTATAGTGACGTTTCAACCAAGCTGTTTAGCAAAATGATTTAGATGAGTAATCGAATTCATATTCATCACAAATGTTTACCTCCGAGTAAAAAGTCCGGGTTTAATGAAATAAATGAAAAAAGTGTTTGTTTTCTTAATAAAAACCTGCCGGACTTGTAATAAGCTTAAATTTTCATGAAAATGTCCTTAGGAACAGTTACAAAGTCTGAGGCACCTAAAAATTATTAATGTATGTGTACAATTGAAAAGGGTAAATAAGTTAACACTTAGGTCTCGATTAAGTTGTCTATTTAGTTCAAAGCCCCTAGACACATATTTTGCGTGTTAACAATTTGACATAATTGAATGATTGTGTTCAAGAATAATTACATTTCATAAAGATCAAAGCCATCGCTCATTATTGCATTGCGTGTTTGTTGTTTTGTTTGTTTGAGGACAATCAAACATTTAAGTGTGGTGATGTTAATAGTTGTCAACTGCATGATATTTTATGGTTTAATTTGTTAAGTGTTTATTGTTAAGTGTGTGTTAGTTGTGTTAGTTTATTTGTTTAAGTGTTTTTATGGGTTAGATTAAGTCTTTGAGCTTAATTGTTATATTTTTGAAGTACTGTGATGCAATTGTTAGTGTTTCAGTGTAAATAGGAAAGAACGGAGAAGATTCAAAGAGTTTTGGGCCAAAGACCTAGCCTACAATCGTGGCACAGTAGGCCACGATCGTGATAGAGAAGGATAAGCCAGTAGTAGCTAGGCCACAATCGTGCACATGGGGTACGATTGTGACAAAAAGTCTCCAAATCAGGCCGCGATCATGCACATTAGGTAACAATCATAACAGAAAGGTTAAGGCACTAGCCACGATCATGGCAGGTAGGGCCATAATTGTGGCCTGCATCGAGCTGACAGAAAACTCAAGTTTCGTAAGATTTTATAGATTATTTTGACCCTGAATTTAACCTAGATTATTAAAAGTATAAATAGAACATTACAAGTCAGAGGTAACAGTCTTTGGAGAGCCTAAAGAGTCGTATAAGAGAGCTTGATTTAGTCAATCCTGAGAGAAAACCTAAAGAGAAATCAAGAGATTAAGGAAGGAGAAAAAGGAAGAGAAACACGAAGAAGAGCTTGATGCGACGTACTTCCCGGAACAGGGGGTTTCCTACTGTCGCCGCCTCTTTGACTTCATTCCTGACATATTTTCCATTTATTTCAGTTCTATTCATGTATAGGATTGAAATAGGTGTTGAGAATCGTTTGTATTGATTTTTGAGTTTATGTTTATACTCAACTTTGGATCTTGATTCTTAAGATTAATAAAAATTGATTGATTGTGTTTTATTGATTTAATTGTGATTTCAATTATGCTTTTAATAACTTGGAAATAAACTGAGAGGGTGTGCTAGGTAAAGATAATCAATTTGGGCTAACAAGAGTTAGGTGAATTGATAGGTTAAGAATTGAATCAAACTAATAGAATTATGTAACGAGATATCGAACACAAGTTCCCAGTAGGTAAGAGACACCTTAGCACTAATTTAGGTTTTAGGCCAATTGCTAATCGAGAGATCGTAATTACATAATTTAAATTAGGGATCATCAATTAGGGTTAAGAATTATAACTCGAGATAGATTAGTTCACCTTAGGACCATCTAGAACCGTTAAGTCAATAATTGAATAATTAGTTAGGTTTCTATTAATTTGGAATCAAAATCTCCTCTCTCAGTTGGTGATTTCTTGGTTGATTTCAGATTGGGTTATGTGATTGCTATTTTATTTACACTTTGACACTTTAAATTCTAATAATTAATTATTGATTGATTTAATTTTGGCATTAGTTATTTATTTAGACTTATGGTAGTTTAGGAAGACCTTAGATTTTTGGACTAGATTAGACTTTCTCGTGGGATCGACACCTTAGGTACTACGCGAACGACCCGTGCGCTTGCAGAATTTACCAAGGTTATAAACAGTAAAATTTAGCGCAAGTAACCTTGCGACTAATATTCCCTTATTCTCACAAAATTCTCTAAACTGATTAAAGAGATACTCTTGGCCTCTATCAGTACGAAGAGCCTTAATGCTTTGCTCTTCCTAATTCTAAACCTTAGCTATAAAGCGTTTGAAACAATATAAAGCTTTTAAATGGTGAGAAAATAGAAATACTAAGCCATATCATAGGAGATCATCTATGAATGTGATAAAGTAAGGTGTGCCATTACACGCTCTCACATTTATAGTACTACAAATATCATATTGGATCAACTCTAGAGAATGCGAAGCCCTCTTAGCCTTATCAAAAGGCTTTCTACTAACTTTCCTTGTGAGACAAAGTTCATAAGTAGGAAGACTCACTTTAGCGAGAGAGCCCAATTGGCCTTCTCTAACTAATCTGGACATTCTATCTTGTCCATTATATCCTAATCGAGTATGACATTTAATAGAATTATATTTAATATCAACAGAAAAAAAGCAATATAGCAAAATATTTATGAGATTCAGATACATCATTTAAATCCATCATAAATAAACTATTAAAAAACTGTCAATCGCCATAAAAGGTATCAGCAAGATAAATGGACACACCATTCTTACTAACAAGAAAAGAAAATTCCAAGTCTACTAGTGTCGATTGATAGTTGTGATTTGCATGATGCTTTAGGATTAAATTTGTTAAGAATTTAATGTTAATTTGAGTTTGTAGTGTGTATTTATGTGTTAATTGGGTTAGTTTAGGTGTTTCATTTTTTTTTATGGGTTGTTATCAGTCTTTGAGCTTCAATGTTATATTTTTAAGGTACCTTGAAGTGTTTGTTAGTGTTTCAGGGTAAACGATGAAGAACGGAGAAGTTTCGAAGAGTTTCGGGCCAAAAATATAGCCTATGATCGTGGCACAATAGGCCATGATCGTGACGAAAGAGTCGAGCTGACAAGACCCATGTCACGATCGTGCACTTTATGCCACGATTGTTGCCTGCGTCGGGCTAACACAAAAACTTAAGTTTTGTAAGACTTTTTGGACCGTTTCGACCCTGAATCAACTCTAAGGCTTCCAAAATATAACTAAAACATTAAGAGACAGGTGAATTAGTCTAGGAAGAACCTTTTGCATCAACGAAATTCCGAAACCCTAAAGAGTTTATCTAAAGATTAAGGAAGGAGACAAAGGAAGAGAGACACATAGAAGAAGGTTGACAAGAAGTACTTCCCAAAAAACGAGGTTTCCCATTGTCGTTGCCTCCGTTATTTCATTCCTGACTTATTTTTGGGTTATTTCAATTGTATTGATATATAAAGTTGAGATAGTTGTAGAGAGTAGGTTATGTTAAATGTTGAGTTTTTGTCTAAACTCACCTTTAGGATTTTCATCTTTGATATTAATGAAACTTAATTTACTTTGTTTTTATTAAATTATTTGTGATTTAATTTCTGTTTGTAATAATTCGGTAACAGACTGAGAGGGTGAATCGAGTGAATATCATCAAATTAGGCTAACAATAATTAGATAGTTTGATAGATAAAGAATTAAATCGAACCATTAAATTTGTGTAGCGAGAGATCATGCATAGGTTTTTAGACAATTTCAGAACTAATTTAGGTTTTAGGTCAATTGTGAATCGAGATATCACAATTCCATAATTTGAATTAGGGATTATAAATTAGGGTTAAAGATTATAACTCGAGAGAGAGTAATCCACCTTAGGACCATCTAGACCCAGTAATTTGATAATTGCATGATTAATACGATTTCTTTAAGGTCGACTAAAACACTTTTTCTTAATTGGTAGTTCATAGGTTGATTTTCGATTGGGTTGTCCAACTGCTATCCTATTTAAATTTCTGATTTTTAATTCTCGTAATTAATTGTTTGATTGATTAGTTTTCTGCATTGTTTGTTTATTTTGAGTTGTTGCGAATTAGTTCAGCCTTAGATTTTAGGATTAGATTAACTCTTCTCATGGGATCGATACCTTAGGTACTATGCAAACGACCCATGCACTTGACAAAATATCAAGGTTATAAATATTAAAACTTTTTCATAGTGTAACAGCCCGATCAAGTTTTTGACGCCGTTACCGGGGAGGAGATAATTTAGTTTTATAGTCTAAGACGTTTAGATTAGTTTTTAATTTTTCATTCCATTCTTTAGTTTTTATTTAGGAAAACATAAGAGTCATGAGAGGTTTGAGTTGTGTAGCGGAGACGTTAGATTTAAATATTAAACAATTAGAATGAACCCTCAGGAAAGCTTGGCGAGAAGAAGACGAAGAGATTGGAAAATTAACGATGGCTGAGGAATTCCAACAGAACATGGACCACAGAGTGAACCTGAGCTGGCAACAAAGGACCCTGATGGAGTTCATGAGCCTGGGGTTCAATGCTACGAACCAAAGAGTGGCTAGGCCACCAGTTTAAGTGACATCATTGGAGATAAAGTCGACCCTCCTTAATATGCTTCAATAGAACATGCAATTCTATGGATTAGCGAATGAGGATTCGAATGCGCACATTGTAAATTTCCTCAAGATTTGTGATACTTTTTGGTATCATTAGATGTTAGAGGATGCTGTTAGAATTAGGCTTGGTACCATTCACTGAGCCCAACCAACATCACGATATGGGATTAGCTTGTGCGTACCTTTTTGGACAAATATTTCCTGTTGAACAAGACCACTAGTAAGTGTGAGCTCTATGAATAGATAGACTATGACACCATGGACTATTATTTATTGAAGGAGGATAGTCAAGAGCAAATGAATTATATGGGGGCACAATATGGATGAGGAGGGGGTAACAATCCCTACTCCAATACTTACAACCCCAGGTGGAAGAACCACCCTAACTTCTCCTGGTCAAACAACAATAGAGGACAATTCATGCCTTAAGGATAATCAGGCTTCTAGTAAGATAAAGCAAGCTCGATGGAATCAAAATTGGATAAGATTTTGGATAAGATCAGAGGCATAGAGAAAACACATAGGAGACTCAAGAGCAAATTTGAGCAAGTCACGAAGAACCATGCGTCATCCATACATAATCTAGAATTCCAAGTAGGCCAATTTGCAGAAGCAATGTCTACTCGAAATGTTTGAACTCTTCCAAGTAACAATGAGTCTAATATGAAAGAACGGGTCATGGTAATCAACAAAACCCAGGATGAGGAACCTGAGAAGGTAAAGGAAGGAGAAGATGAAGAAGAAAGTTAAGCAATTAAAGAAAACTTTCTAAGTGAGCCTATGATCTAGCCACTTAAGGCAACTTGACGTGTATTTATGTTCCCTATTATGCAGCAACAGGAGTTATATGCAAAGAGGACAGCGAGGCAATTACAGGAGATTGGATCCATCAAAGTCAAGGAAGTGACGAAACGACTATAGACAAAGCTCAGATTAAAGGAATCCATCAAAAAGAAGGTTCAAGAGTAAGTATCGAAAAAAGACCCCAACATCACGCAGAAGAAGGAGGACCTAGGGGACTTTGTTATTCCCTGCAGCATCAATAGAATCATCATAGATAGGGCATTTGTGGATTTAGGCACATGTATAAACATTATGCCCTAAGCTTTTAGTCTGAAGCTAGAGTTAAGAGAGTTAGTTCTCAGCAAGTTTTTGGTAAAAACAGCCAATAGAACAATGTATAAACCGATAGGGATTATAAAGGATGTGCCAGTAAAAGTTGATAAATCTATCTTCCTAACAAACTTCAACATAGTGGGCATTAGCAAAGATGGGGACACCCCGATAGTTCTTGGCCTACCGTTCTTAGCCGCTACGTGTTCAGTCATTAATGTCAATGGGGGAGAATTAACTTTACGAATAGGAAAGGAGAAATTGACTTTCAAGGAGGCTAGAAGAGAGTACGGATCTCCTTCACCTCCAATAGAT
Organism: Erythroxylum urbanii; assembly: GCA_027568935.1. Lineage (NCBI taxonomy): Eukaryota > Viridiplantae > Streptophyta > Magnoliopsida > Malpighiales > Erythroxylaceae > Erythroxylum > Erythroxylum urbanii. The sequence goes on along the minus strand of JAOQML010126187.1, from coordinate 10,008 downwards.
ATCGAAGAACTCGAACCTCATAGAGAATGGGAAGATATTGAGGATCATGGGAATGCTTTTAGGAAGAAGCTCGCAAAGAAGAAGGCGAGGAAAGAAGAATTGTAAGGAAGGTGGGACCTTTCGCAAGGTAGCTCAAGTGCAAATTTGCGATTAATGACTATGCTACCGTTGCGACTTGGATTCGAACCATCGTGAGCTTGAAGGAATGTCGAGCCACCGACGTTAAAAGAAGCATTGCATAGGAGGCAACCCATGAAAACGTAGTTCTTTGATTGTTTTAGTTAGAACATTTAAATTTTGTAGTTAGGATTCGTTTTTTGTTTTGAATAAAATAAAGAAGGAATAAGATTTTGGAATAAGCGGATGACTTATGTAAGCAAGTAAAGAGAAGTAAATAGGGATTTACAAAAGAATTAAAAAGTGAAATTGGAAAGATTAGAAAAAGAATAAAGGAAGGAAAAATCAAGAAGGGGTGGAAAGTCACTAGGCCATGATCGTGGCTAATGACTGTGCAAAAATGAGGGATGATGCAGTTTTAACAAATTTTTTTTTACATTTTAAACTTATAACTACCTATATATTCAGTTTTAACTTCCCTTTTACGTTCACTTTCATTTTAAACTTTATCTCTCTAGACTTTAGGCCTACAAACACTCCCTCATCTCTCTATAAATTTTTCAACCTATCAATTTCCTTTCACATTCTACCTAATTATGTCACGCATTAAACAATCAGCTCGATGGGAGCCATATAGACGATAGTAAGTTGCGGGACATGGATGAAGAAATCGTGTAGCAGACTTTGGCCCACCCTTCCTAATCTACACAGATGAGGAAGGTACTCATTTCTGATCCCTTCATGCTAAACAAATTGTAGTTCCTAAGTACTTTATTTTTGACACACTTGATAGGTTAGAGTTGTATGAGTGAGTAGAAAACCTAGATGAGAGAATCCAATGGACTCAATTCACAGGATTTCAATTTCCTGTTTATCAGGAGCTTACACAGGAATTTTTCACTTCCCTGACCTACAACTCCAGGAATCCAAAAGAATTATGGTTTAGATTGGGGGGACAACTGTGAATTAAATGTAGAAATCATATGTCAGATGTGTGGATTCCACAAATCCTCCATCATTGATCATCATGAAGGCTTTCGTCCTTCTCAACACTAGAATTAGTTTACTGGAATTGAGAAATTTCACGTCAAGAATTCTCATAACAACGTTATAAGTTCCCATGAACACTTGTTGCTGCATAAATTTATATGTCAACTATTTTTCAATAAAATCGGAACAAACAAGTGTTCCATAAAGGAAGTTTTTATATTGTGATGCATGGACCACAGTATTCCAGTCTGCACATCCACACATGCCCTTAATGCCATTATTGCAACTCCATTTAAGAGGAGTAACAACTTAGGAATGTGGTATATAGTGTCTGCCATTGCAGAATATTTTCGCGTAGAATAGAGGGGATTAATTATTCATCTCCTGGAATTTTTAAACCATCATTACTTATGGTGGGCTGAAATCTTTAGGTCCCATAATATGTAACTTAGGGATATCAGCCTGAAAACAAATGTTCGAATCAGGGTAAGTCAAGCAAGTTCAAGCTCAGCACCACCTTAACAGGAAGAGGAATCAAGTGAAGAATTCGAGGAAGAAGAACAAGAGCATGGCTGGAAGAAGGTTTTAGATGCAATCTTCGAAGCTAATAATACCCTCACGAAAAACACCATAATGGTGAAAGAGATGGCCCAGATGTAAAGACGTCAGAGCTGGGATATCTATCGGATCCATAGAAATTCGAGGCATAGGGCATTCAATTGCAGCCTCCGACACCATCACTACCTCAATCTCCATAGGATTTATGTCTAACCCATCTATTTTTCTTTTTCAAATTAGCCTTCAGTTATAATTTTTATGTTATTTTATTTTATTTTCTTTCGACTTTAATTTCTATTTTTTCTTTCTTTTATGTGCTCGTGTGTTTCCTTCACACATTGAGGATAAGGTGTTGTTCAAGTGTGGGGAGGGTTATATGTTTTGCTTTTGAATGTGATTTTGCATATTGTATGATAGTTATTGGATTGCATTTTATGAACTATGTGAACGTATCAATGGCTTAGATGGAGTGAAATTTATTTAATTTTGAACATAGTCTATTAGGTTGTAAATAATCATTAGCTCGCAAAATTAGTGAAATATGAGTCTTTGGATAAATATACAGCTTAATTAGGATTTAGTATAAATTTACCACCCTATAGGTTGTCACATTCATTCATAATTTTAGGCTTTTTAACTTAAGTAGCTTAACTAGTATTTTTTATAGAAATGAGTAGCTTAAACAGCAAGGTAGGTAAAAATGAAAAAAAAGTATTTTTTGTTAAACAAATCACTATTCTACTAGCCTTCAGATTATGAATAGAGCTAGTAACTAGTTGAAAACGTAATATAGCTGAGTAACCTGATCGACACGTATAACAAATGTATGCCTGCGCATCAAAAAGCTATAATGATGTTTCAACCAAGCTGTTTAATAAAAACATGACTTAGTTGAGAAACCGAATTGACATTCATTATCAATGTTTGCCTCTGCGCAAAAAGACAAAGTCTATGTTTAAAAAAAAAGTGTTCCTTTAATAAAACCTACCGGACTTGTAATAAGCTTGACTTTTCATGAAAATATACTTAGGAACAGTTACAGAGTCTCAAGGACCAAAGATTTATTACTTTGTGTGGCAGTTGAAAAGGATAAATAAATTAACACTTAGATCTCGACTAAATTGTATATTTAGTTCAAAGCCCCTAGACATAAATTTTTCACGTTAATGATTAGATGTAACTTGTATGATTGTGTTTCAGATTAAATTTATTTCATGAAGTCGAAGTCATTGTCTCATTATTACATTGTGTGTTGTGTGTTTGTTGTTTTGTTTGCCTGAGGACAAGCAAACGTTTAAGTGTGGGGATGTTGATAGCTGTGATTTGCATCATATTTTAGGGATCAATTTGTTAAGTAGTTAATGTTAATTTGAGTGTGTAGTATGTATTTATATGTTAATTGTGTTAGTTTAGGTGTTTAATTATTTTTTATGGGTAAGTATGAGTCTTTGAGCTTAAATGTTATATTTTTGAGGTACCTTGAAGTATTTGTTAGTGTTTCAGGGTAAACAGTGAAGAACGGAGAAGTTTCGAAGAGTTTTGGGAAAAAAATATAGCCCATAATCGTGGTACAACAGGCCACGAACATGATGGAAAGAGGCCAGCTGACAAGACCTAGGCCACAATTATGCACTTTGGGCCACGATCGTGACAGAAAGCTTTGTGCCAGGCCACGATCATGCACTTTGGGCCATAATCATGACTGAGAGCTCTATGCTAGGCCACGATCGGGCACTTATCATGGCCTACAACGGGCTGACACAAAAACTCAAGTTTCGCAAGACTTTTCATACCGTTTTGACCCTGAATCAACTCTAGGGCTTCCAAAGTATAAATAAAACATTAAGAGATAGGTGAATTAGTCTAGGAAGAGCCTTTTGCATCAGCCAAATTCTGAAACCCTAGAGAGTTTATTTAGAGATTGAGGAAGGAGACGAAGGAAGAGAGACATAGAGAAGAACGTTGACACGAAGTACTTCCTAGAAAAGGAAGTTTCCCACTATCGTTGCCTCCACTATTTCATTCCTGACGTATTTTTTTGGTTATTTTAATTGTATTGATGTATAAAGTTGAGATAGTTGTTGAGAATAGGTTGTGTTGAATGTTGAGTTTTTTTCTACACTCACCTTTAGGATTTTTGTCTTTGATATTAATGAAACTCAATTTATTGTATTTTTATTGAATTATTTGTGATTTAATTTTTGTTGTAATAATTCGGTAACAAACTGAGAGGGTAAATCGAGTGGATATCATCAACTTAGGCTAATAGTGGTTAGGTAGCTTGATAGATAAAGAATTGAATGAAACTATTAAATTTGTGTAGCGAGAGATCGTGCATAGGTTTTCGGTAGGCTTTTAGACAATTTAAGAACTAATTTAGGTTTTGGGTCAATTGTGAATCGAGATATCACAATTCTATAATTTGAATTAGGGATTATAAATTAGGGTTAAAGATTATAACTCGAGAGAGAGTAATCCACCCTAGGACCATCTAGACCCAGTAATTCGTTAATTGCATAAATAATTAGATTTTCTTTAAGGTCGGATAAAACACCCCTTTCTCTTAATTGGTAGTTCATAGGTTGATTTTTGATTTAGTTGTCAAACTGCTATCCTGTTTAAATTTCTGAATTTCAATTCTGGTAATTGATTATTTGTTTGATTAGTTTTCTGCATTAATTGTTTATTTTGAGTTGTTGTGAATTAATTCAGCCTTAGATTTTAGGATTAGATTAACTCTCCTCATGGGATCTATACCTTATGTACTAAACGAACGACCCATACACTTGCAAAAATATCGAGGTTATAAATATAAAAACTTTTTCATAGCATAATATCCCGATCACTAATATCGAAAGAAGATTACATCAAATAGTGGGTATATAAAGCACATCATATAAGAGCAGTTTATGTCCACCGCGCAAAGTAAGTTGATAGGTTCCTACACCAAGGACTCTCTTCTCTGCTCCATTCCGCATTGTTACAAAATGTTTACCAGCCAGTAATTGATAGTAATCTACAAATCCTACATGACTAAGGTGATAGTGGTAGGTTGCATAATGTTTTAGAGGGCAGTTTAGTATGTGTTTAGTTGTTAAATTGAATAATTAGTGCATGTTTTGGTTAGGATTGTGTTATTTAGTTAGACATTTTTGTTTTTAGTGTTTTAGGAGTTAGAGCATGGCATTGAGCTTAAATTTTGTGTATTTAAGGTGCCTTGATGTGCTTTTTAGTATTTCAGATCAAATATCAAAGAATAGAGAGAATTTGGAGGAAACCAATAGTCAAACCCAGAGTCATGATCATAGGCAACGATTATGGCCAATGAGCCTTAATCGTGACAAAACCAATTAGAAGGCACCACGATCGTGGCCTGCTCTGCCACGATTATGACAAAAATAAAAATCAAGTGCCACGATCGTGGCATTATAGGCTATAATCGTGGCCTGCACGAGGATAGTCACGAATATCCTTCTAGATTTAAGTTTTTGAGGGACTTTTTAGACTTTTCAAACCCAAAAAAACCTTAGGGATACCCAGAGAGTATAAAAAGGATAAAGAAAAAACCCTAAGGGAGCTCTCCAATCTACCATTTTTGGGAAAACTCCAGGAAGGGAGAAGAAGAAGAGATAGAAGAGGAAGAAGAGAGGAGAGGAGCTAACTTCTGCTAGTGCTACTTTCCCGAGGCATCCCGATCCCCTTCCATATTGTATTTCATTCATCTTTGTGTTTTTTTCTTTGAATATTAAGATGGATATGAATATGTTAATCCTTATTTAAACATGTACTATCTCGGATGGCAGAACCATCTAGATTTCTATTAGTTTAATAATCTAAAGACTCACATGGCACGTCAAGACCTGATAGGTGTGAAATGCATCACATTTTAAGGTATAGTTTGATATGTGTTTAGTCATTTATTAAATTGTTTAGTATGTGTTTAGGCTAGAATTATGTTAGTTCGTGATTTATTTGTGTTTTAAGTGTTTTATAGGTTAGAACAATCCTTTTAGCTTAAATATGATGTTTTTTAGGAACCTTGATGTGTTTGTAGTGTTTCAGGGTAAAAATAGAAGAACGGAGGAGTTTTAGAGTAAATTCGGGCCAACTACATAGCCCATAACTATGATAGAAAGCAACCTAATGATGATTTAGCTAGTGATGATTTAGTTATTTTGTGTTTATTGGTTTAGGTGTTGTGATTGATTAATTTAATTACATGTTTCGGTAAGAAACTGAGAGGGTGAGCTGGATAAAAATGGTTAGATTAGATTAATGATAGTTGGATGATCTAATTAACCACTTAATCAATATAGTCAGTAATTTCATAGATAGAGATCTCGTGCAAGACCTGATTGTTTATTAGAGAGCTTTAGAACTAATTAGAATTGTGGGTAATTTTTGAATTGAGATATTAAAGTTCCATAATTCGATTAAGGTTTACAATTTAGGGTTTAATGGTTATAACTTGAGAGAGAGTAATCGACCCTACGATCTCCTAAAACTGACACCCTGTAAACATATAAATGGCTATATTAGCATTAATGATAGGTAAAATCCCCTATCTCATAACTTGATTAACTCTCTTGACGGATTTCCATTGTGACTTATGTGATTACTCAATTTAATTCTGTTTTGTTGAAAATTTCGCTTTTTAATTCCTAAATAAAATTCTTGTATTTACTTTCTGTGTTCACTTGTGTAATTTTTATTTCGTTTTATTCTTTTCTTTGACCCTTAGACGACTTAAGATTAGGCTAGTACCCTCATCGGGGGATCAACACCTCTTATATTACAATCGCGACCCATGCGCTTGTGGTATTTAAGGGCTTATAAATTTTAAAGCTCGAACGATGCGATCAAGTTTTTACCACTGTTGCCAGGGAGGTGTAGGTTAGTTTAATTCTTGTATTCTAAGGCTTTTTCACCTTCTTTTTAAAAAAAAAAAGTTGGGCATAAAGTATACGACACATCAACTTGGGTATTCGTAGATAAAAATGGGGAATCTCAAGCGTTGAATACTAAAAAGATATAGAAAGAATGATGGTGGAGGAAATACATCATGGAGAGTGACAGACCCTTATGGACGTCATGAGGCCACAATTCAATGCCTATTGTAAAGGGGTTATCTAACCACTGGTGCAAACAAATATGTTCGAGATCAAACCATCACTGTTAAACATGTTTTGAACCAACGTGCAATTCTACGAATTAGCCAATGAGGATCCCAATACTCATTTAGTTAATTTATTAGAATTTGCAACACCTTCCGATATATTGAGATGTTGGAGGATGCTATTAGGATTAGGCTCTTTCCCTTTACACTTAGGGATCGAGCCAAAATCTGGTTGAATTCTCTCCACCCGGCCAACATCACAACTTGGGAGCAGTTAGTGTGAGTTTTTCTATATAAGTATTTTCCTCTAAATAAGACAACAAGACTAATAAAGGAAATTATCAATTTCCAGCAAAATGACAGGGAGTCTTTATATAAAGCATGGAAGCGGTATATGGAGTTACAAAGGAGTTATCCTCATCATAACTTACCTAATGAATTTATGTTGCAAACCTTCTACACTAGAGTTAATCTGCCCACAAGGAGCACCATAGACACAGCTGCTGGAGGATCATTCATGAGGAAAATAGTTGAAGCAACACACGATCTGTTGGAAGACATGTTATACACTAGTTGTCTTTGGACAGTAGAACGAAGTAGACAGCAGTCAACCTTTTAGGGCCTAGAAGGAATGATTGCTGTAAATTCAATGACAACACTGCAGGCTGAGATCGACAACCCAACCAAGCAATTAAATAGCCTAAAAGCTACCTCTTCCCCTCCAGTCACAACAATGTAGCACAAATATGAGTCATGTGGACAAGAGAGTTATATCGAAGCTGATTGCTTCTTAGGGGAAAACTACAACATTGAGCAATTCAAATTTAATGGAGCATAAGTTGATCAGGGAGATAACAATCCTATTCTAGCACATAATAGTTGGGGTAGTATAAATACCCAAATTTTCATTAGTCTAAAATATTGAGATTCAGTTTAGAGATCAAGGGTCACATGGATTTCAAAAGGATAAATACAATGACTATGATTCCAAACTAAAAAAGATCATAGACAAGCCCATAAGTATGGATGAGGCCTAGAACAGGTTAAAAGGACAAATTGATCAAGTAACGAGGACTCATGCCTCTTCTATTCTCAACCTAGAGGTTTAAGTGGAGCAGTTTGCCAATATGTTATCTACAAAATGTGTGGGAAGTCTTTCGAGCAACATGGAAATATATCCAAAAGAGAAAGTTAAAGCTATCACTCTTAGGAGTGGGAAAGAGTTAGGAGCACCAATAGATAAACCAGTTGAAACCCACTATGTAGAAGACCAAGAGAAGCAGAAAAAGGATGAAGGAAAGAATAAAGATGCTCCCTATGTTCTTCCACTGCCTTACCCACTGAGAATACCATTCATAAGAGTTGATCATGTTGAATCTTTAAAGGAGCATGATGACAATGAACAGTTGATAACAACCATCATGTTTGAAGAAGCTATGGAAGCCTTTATTTAAGAAGCTAAAGAAAAAAAGGAGATGAGGGTCAATGAGGAAGACCCAAGAAGAGAACAAGTCACCCTTTTATCAGGCAAACTACTGGATTCCATAGAAGATCCAGGGGGTTTTGTTATTCCCTATTTTATTGACAGTTTGTTAGTGAAAATGACATTACTGAAATTAATCAATTTTCTCAACTTTATCAATATTGTCCTTCTAATTATTTTGCAATTTGTAGCTTACTCACAGGCTATAAAATTGATGTTGAACAAAAGTGGTGGAAGCAAGACATTTATAAATGGTCCCGGTTGAGTTTCTAATGATACAAGGTCAAGCTAATGACCATAAATTAGCATGCTTAGGTAGATTTAAATTTTTATGCAGTTAAAGTTGTTTATGATTCAAAATGCATTTCCCTACTAATTTTGTTACTCTTTTTTAATCAATTATAAGATCGGAAAGCCAACTCGGCATCAAGCACATTTAGTCTCCGCCTCTAACACATCACCACCTCAGTCACCATAAAGGTTTCTAGTTCTAACCCTTTTCTTTTTATTTTTGTTAGTATTTTATTATTTTTCCTTCTGCTTATTGTTCATTCCCACTTTTGTGCTTGTATGTATCCTTCTCACATTGAGGACAATGCGTTGTTCAAGTGTGGGGAGGGTTATGTGTTTTGCTTTGAATGTGAATTTTGCATATTGAACGATAGTCTATTAGGTTGCATTTTGTGAATTATGTCAATGTGTCAATGGATTAGATGGATTAAACTTGATTTAATTTTGAACATAGTCTATTAGGATGTGAAGAGTCATTAACTCGCAAAATTAATGAATTGGGTTCTTTGGCTAAATATGTAAGTTAATTAGGATTTAGTGTGAGCTTGTCACCCTCTAAATTGTCATACTCATTTAGAAATTTATGTCTTTCGACTTAAGTAGCTCTACTTGTATTTTTTCATGAAAACGAATAGTTAAGCAACAAGTTAGGCAATCAATAAAAAAAGAAAAAATGTGTTGGTTAAGTTTATATAAATAACTATTCCATTAGCTTTCAGGTTACGAATAGAGCTAGTAGCCAATTGAGAACATTATGTAGCTGAGTAACTAGATTGACACGCATCACAAATGTATGCCTACACGTTAAAAGGCTATAATAACGTTTCAACCAAGCAGCTTGATAAAAACATGATTTAGTCAAGTAACTGGATCGACATTCATCACCAATGTTTCCCTCTAAGTACAAGACTAGGTCCATGTATAAAAAATATATTAAAAAATGTGTTTCCTAATAAAACCTACCAAACTTGTAAATGGCTTGATTTTTCATGGAAATGTACTTAGGAGTAGTTACAGAGTTTGAATGACCAAGGAATTATTAATGTGTGTGTAGAATTAAAAAGGGTGAGTAACTTGAAATTTGAGTTTTGATTAATATGCATGATTAATTGTTTTGAGTTTTACGATTGATTAATGTAATTGCATGTTTCCGTAATAAACTGAGAGGGTGAGCCAGATAAAAATGATTTGATCGGATTAATGAGAGTTAGGCGATCTAATTGACCACTTAATCAATCTAGTCGGTTATTTCATGGAAAGATATCCTATGCGAGGCCTGAATATTTATTAGAGACCTTTAGAATTATCCGTAATTTATGAATTGAGAGATTGCAAGTTCCATGATTCGATTAGGGGTTTATAATTTAGGGTTTAATGGTTATAACTTAAGAGAGAGTAATCAACCCTACGATCGTCTATAAACGACACCCTATAAACACATAAATGGTGAGAT